>PVLD010012684.1:0-59123 GCA_004027595.1 Dinomys branickii
TTTTTGTGTTAACTAATGTGAAGATAACTATGTAATACAACATCCAGTGCTAATTCCCTACTACATTCTGTATAACTTTGTATGTTCTGTATAGTTTATGGCTTTTCTGGTTCATACGTCTCCATTCTTTTGTCTTTAAAATTAAAAAAAAAAAAGAATATACATGGACGGATGGGGACAAGGAAGGCTCCTACTTACAAGCCCGATGAGACTTCGTCAAGCAAAGGATCTCGGTCAGGGACAGCTTTATCCCCACCACCCTGCACACTGGGTCCTGGGGCTCACTGCTGTCAAGCACTCACCTTGCCAGACTCCACAACTAGAAGAGCTTGGCCTGTTTAAATCCCAGCCAGCAGGGCCATGAAGGCACCATAACCGCTAAGATGAGACCAAGGGGGAAAGCTGCGTTCCTCCCTCCCTGTTTTCAGTGTTGCAGTCTTTGTCAAGACTCAGGCTTGAGCCCTAACAAGGCCAGCTGTGGCCCCGGGCAGTGTTTGCACCGCACACTGGGCTCTGTGGGTTGGCTGGTGTGGAGTGATTTTGATTTAGCCAGACTAGTGCAGTGATGGTAATTTCCTCTGGCGTTTTCATTTCCTCAGGTTCCTTTCTGAACCATCACATCTCTGAATACCTGGACATGCTTGGGGTAGCAGAAAACAGACTAGATTAGTGTGACACACAGGGGAGTGGGAGTCATTCCTCGGGGCTTTGTACAAGTGCTCTGACGGAGCAGCTCAGTTAGTACTAAAATACAACCTAAAAGTGAGCTATCTCGTGAGTGCCCTGCACCCACGTGACACTGCTATCTGGGTACTATTTCCTACCTCAGAAAGGAGACACCCGTATTTGAGAGGCTAAGGCAGGAAGATCTGGAGTTCAAGGCCAGCCTGGGTTATTTGGGGAGTTAGAGGCTACCATAGACTACCTATCCCAACCCTGTCTTAAAACACCAAAGCAGTTGCTGGTTACAGTGGTGCATATCTGTAATGCTAGCACTGGGGAGGCTGAGGCAAGATAGCAGTGAGTTCAAGGCCAATTTGGGCTACACAGTTAGTTCAAGGCCAGCATGAACTACATAGCAAGACTCTGGTTCTAAAAACAAAATAAGCCAGGTGTGGTGGTGCACGCTTGTAATCCCAGCGCTTGGGAGGGAGGCTGAGGCAGGAGGATCATTGCAAATTTGAGAACAGTCTCAGTTACCAAGGGAGCTCAAGGCCAACCTGAACTGCATAGGGAGACCCTGTTTCAAAAAGATAAAAAATAACAAAAACAAAAACAAAAACAAAAAACAAAACAAACCAAAAACCAAACCAAACCAAACAAAAAACAAAACAAAAGAAAGAAAAAGAATTTACAGTATTTTAGAGGATCTCATTCTTCTACTCTATTTGTTAACTAGTTCAAGTATTTTGTGTTTTCACTAGGTAACAGAGGTTACTATTCTAGAATTTGACATAATGTTCTTGGGGATTTTTTTTTTTTTTTTGATCTTTTTGAGACAGGATCTCAAACCTGCAATGATCCTCTTGCCTCAGCCTCCCAAATACTGGGAGGGGCCTCTTGGGAGATGACTTAATGTCAATTTTTATACTATTACCTGTTCTTTTTGAAAGTAATATGGACTTGTTCTTGGTGCATATACTTTATGGAAAGGAGCAATTGCCTTCTGGCTAGGTGGCTATAAATAGGTTTTGAATTTTGAGGAGTGTTCCATTTCCCTTGTGGAAATGGGCTGTTAATCAAGATGGGAAATTAAGGATGGAAGTGCATAAAGGCTTGAACTAAGTGTTGGAGCTTGGAGAACCACCAGGGATGGAAAAATCAAGTAATTTGAAAGTGTTAGCAAGTATGAGCTCATCTTTATTTTCCGGGCTCAAACTAAAGGAATTCAGGACTCTGGCTCATTTCCAGAACATCATGGAAAACTGGCTTCTTCAAGAGGGAGCCTTCGAAGGAAGATCAGACACCTAGTCCTGAATGCTGGTCACACCTGGAGAGTACTGGTGTGATTCTGGGGTGGGTTACCTACTCAGTACCCCAGTGACCAGCAGTTGTACCTAGGACTCAGCCTTGAGTTTTCTTACTCAGGAAGCAGAAGCCTCTTTTATTATTAGGCAGAAACTGGATACTAAGTACTGTGCTAAGGATTTAACCCTCACAAAAAAACTGTAAATAGCTGGGTGTGGTGGTAAACACCTGTAATCCCAGCACTCAGGAGGATGAGGCAGGAGAATTGCCAAAAATTCATGGCCAACCTGAGCTACATACTCTGTCTCAAAAACAAAACAAAACAAAAGCAAAAGCAAATGATTAGTGTCTTGGTTACTTTTCTTTCCTTGCTGAGACAAAATACCCAACACCCAAAATGAAGGAAGGAGTTTATTTAGCTCACAGTTTGTGGAGGTTTCAGTCCATACTTGGCTGGTTCAGAGGCAGAGTGGCACATGGCAGAGAGCAAACATTCATAGCGGCAGAGCTCAGCAAAAACAACCAGCAAAAGGGAGGAATGGAAGCAAGCAGCCTCTTTCTACCTCCCTTACATTGTTTTTTTTTTAAGTATAAAAGAAAAAGAACAACAACAAAAAAGAGAAAAACATTAACAAAGAGACACAAAGTAGCACAAGAGCATACAATCAAAATGGAATTAAAGACAAAGTGACAGGGAATTAACAATGGTTGTTGTATTACATATTGATAACTTCAAAGTGTACGCGCAGGAAAACACACATAGACATACAAGATTGATCAAACAACCGATCATCAACTATTCCTTACCATAAAGTGACATAAGACAATAGTGGAACCATGTTAGCCATCCTGCACATACATACATACATATATATTTGCCTCTTTCTTCTTTTTCTCCTTTCCCTCAACCCATCTGTTCTTTACTTTTGAGCAGATTCCCTTCACACCTCCTAATTTATATTCCCACCCTCAGGTTCTCACACTAGTGACACAAAACCCGTTGCTTGCATTGTAAACAGCCTGCCCCCACCCAGGGGGCGTGTAGCTCTCACACAATCTCTAACCCTCCTCTTCCACAGGCTCAGGATGTATACAAAGTAAGCCCCCTGGCTTCCTGCTGAGTCACTCAGCCAAACCTCTAGACTCCCCAACTTGACACAATGTATCAACCATAACAATTAGCTTCTCTGCTGGTGATTTATTATCCTCCTTCCTCTTCCTCCCATCTTCAACTACTGTTTTATTCTGTTGACCAGGCTAGACTCAAGCTATCCTCCTACCTCGGCCTCCTGTTGTTGGCTTTTGTTTTTTAAAACAGGGTCTTGCTAAGTAGCCCAGGCAGGGTCAGATTTACAGAGATCTTTCTGCCTCAACCTCCCAAGTGCTAGCATTATAGGCATGTACCACCATGCCTGACTAGTTTTCCTTTTTCTTGAAGCTAAATGTGTTTGCAGCCAAGGACTTATATCAGCTTATTTTCTGCCTGTGGAATTTCAGGCCTTTCAGCCCTATCTTTCATATCAACCCATATCCATCCTTTTCAGTTCGGCTGTCTCTGTTGGTACAGAATCATCAGGAACTTAATCCATCTCCTGTGTAACTTGCTACTTTGGAGGGAAGGGAGTTGTAGTCAGGGTTTGCAAGGAAAACAATACAATACAGCACACATAATTTTAGTATTATTTTATAATACTCACCCAAGGAGTCATATACAAAGAGAGTTTGTACAGGAAATCTGTCCACAAACTAAAGACCAAAAGAACCCAGCTGAGGGGCTGGGTCCCACAGTAATGTGCTGCATGAGCTCAGCCAGAGACCTAGAGCCCATAACAATGCCCCCAAGTCCATCTGGAGACCAAGAGCCCATGACAATGTCTCATGCAGGCCTGTTACAAGGATCTGCACTGAGAAGTCCCTAAGGTCAGTGGTAGAAGCTAGAAAGTCTGTGCTGGCAGGATGAAGGATATGTGCCAGGAGGCTGAGGGACCTGCACTGGAGCCAGGAAGTAACACTCAAAGACTACAGCCATCCTCAGTGACAGCAAGGATATAAGGATCCCTGATGGTAACAGCCAAGTCTGGGGGATATAGCTCAGTGGCACAAGCACCCATGTGGTGTGCACAAGGTCCTGAGTTTGATTTCTGGTACCAAAAAAAAAAGATAACACCCAAGTCCATATCAGGAAAGCCAGTGGGACAAGCTTCTCTAGGACATTGAACAATGTGCCACCTTCTGCCTCAGAGCCAGGAAGCGATGCTCAGGTGTGGGCCAGACCTTCCCCAAAGTGAACCACAGAATCCTCAGCAACAACAATGTCCTGAGCTCCCCCATGATGAGAACAGCCGAGTTCATCAGGAAAACCAGCATGACAACTCCTCAGGAGAACCAACACCACAGGAGAACCAACACCTCCTGAACAAAGGGCTTTTCTTTTTCTCCAGTTCTTTTTATTTTGTTGGCAACAATCCTTAGGTGGGCCTCCCACATCCAGCACCACACTGGTTCAGTTCAGTTCAGCTGTGTTACAAGCTGACCACTAGTTGTCCATCCACCACAGGGGTCTGCATCACAATTCCTCATTGCAGTTTGCTAAATGTAGCAAGGAGAAATCGGGCTGTAGCTTTCATACATTGCTCAGAAATCTCCTCAGCTAAATACAAAAGTTGATTGGTTACAAATTCGACTTGCTAGCAGTGAAACGCAGCTCAGCCAAGTTCTCTGCCACTTGTAACAAGGGTTACCTTCCTGCAGGCTTAATGAGTTGCTTCCTTTGATCTGGGACCTTCCCAGCAGCACCTTTCACCCATCTCCCCATCCCTGTCTGTGATGAGATGTGCCTTCTCTGTGATATAGCAACCTCCTCTATAATCTCTATGTTCACATTTCTCCCCACAATCTGTTAAGGAAAGACTCAAATCCTACTGCCCTATGCCTCAAAATTCTTCCAGCCTCTATTACCCAATTCCAAAGCCATTTTCACCTTTTTTTTGGCCTTTTGGGGCAGGGCCTCGCTATGCAGTTCAGGCTGGTCTCGAACTCATAATGATCCTCCTGCCTCAGCCTCCCCAGTGCTGAGATTACAGGCATGCGCTACCACATCCAGCTCACAGTTTGTTTTTGAGTCAAGTTTACATTGTGCAGTCCAGGCTAGCTTTGAACTCACTATGTAGTCCAGGCTGGCCCTGAACTTGCCGCAATCCTCCTGCCTCAGCCTCCCAGCTGGGATTACAGGTGTGCACTACCATGCCTGGCCTTTTTGGCTTTTTGAGAAAGCTATGTAGGTCAGGCTGGCCTGGAACCTCTAATTCTCAAGATCCTCCTGCCTCAGCCTGTCCAGTGCTGGGATTACAGGCATGTACCCCCATGCCCAGCTAATAAAACTGTTTTTAAAAGAACAGCATTTTAACTTCCAGGAAGATGGAGTGTTGAACAGCAGAGAAAAAGCCTCTCTGAGATTTGGTGTCCAGACGCTAGAATATAAGAAGAGAAGAAGGAGGGAAGTGGATGCCCAGGATCTAGCAAAGATCTGAAGTGAGAACTAAAACCCACAGAGAGAGCAAAGGGAGAATTCAATGAAGAAGCAGCATTTTCTCTCTGACTCCTGACTTGCGTCATGGGAGGGGCATCTTGAACCTGTAGATACACAGTGACTACTGGCCATCTCAGAGGCCTCCATGGAGAAATGCACCAGTGTAACGGACCACTAGAAACAGCGGACTGCAGTGGCTGGTGAATCATTTGGTTTCAGATGTCCCCAGGAAGAGGAAAATTGGCCATCTTGGAGAGGGACCAACTGAGCTTGGAACTTGGAGCAGCTTCCGGTTGGTGCCATCTAGCAGCTTTCAGGGTCAGAGTGGGGCAAAACCTAGTTCAAGTCAGCAGGAGGTCAAGGAGCTGAGTTCAAACCTGCAAGAGGCATATGGAGTGTTGCAGGCTAAACAAATTAGGTTCCAGCTTCACAGCCAGAAACCAGCCTGAACTTCAGTGGAACTAAAGGTGCAGGTTTACTGGGATTATCCACTGCCCCACTGTGGTTTGCTGGGATTAATCAACACAGACCTGGGCTCTGCTTACTTTGCTACCAGTGACAGCAGAGACAGCTGGGATTAATCAACACAGACCTGGGCTCTGCTTACTTTGCTACCAGTGACAGCAGAGACAATCTCTGAAGTGGACTTCTTTTTTAATTTTCTTCTCTCTCTCTCTCTCTTTTGTTTTGTTTGTTTTCTTTTTTCTTGACTATTTGCCCTTGTTTTTAAATGAGGGTGACAATGGTTTCTAGGGCTTTTTTTGGTTTGTTTGTTTGTTTTTTGTCTTTTTGAGACAGGGTCTCGCTTTGCAGTCGAGGCTGGCCTTGAGCTCACTGTGTAGCCCAGGCTAGTCGTGAATTTGCAACGGTCCTCCTGCTGCAGCCTCTTGAGTGCTGGGATTACAGGTGTGCGCCACCACGCCCGGCTCTAGTTTTGTTCCTGTGGTTGTTCTGTGCCTGTTTTTATTGCTTCCTTCTGTCTCTCCCTCCCGTCTCCTTCAACGGTTTCCCAAAGTTCCTATAATCACTTGTCCTCCAGCCTTGCTTCTACTCTCTTTTTCTCCTTCTATTTCTCTATGTTTACTCCAACTCCTTTAGAATATTTTCCTGTGAGGATAAAATTACCACATTAAGAGCCTACTTACTGCTTACAATTTTATGGTTCAGTTTAGATTTTGTTATATAATCACCTATCTAGTTCATAGGGTTAAAGGTGGTAAATTAATGGTTACCACAGTTTCTCATTTTCTAGGCTGTTTCACACTATAGTTATTGCTGATTGTGCTATGTTAGCCAAGGTGACAGAATTTTTCTAATCAGCTGTTCTTCCTGGTATACCAAGACTAAGACTGCCTAAGGGTCTAAACAACACTACAGGCTAGTGCTAAAGAACCAGGAGTGTAGCCAAATTGGCAGCAACTTCTCATTCTCAATAGATTGAAGAGGTAGGACCTTCAGATTCAAAATCCCAAAGCTAACATTTACATCTCTGAGTAGTCATTTCCTGTCTTTCCTCCATACTAGTAATAAAGCTACCTGCCATAAGCAATTTATAAGCAGCAACCCAGGAATTAAATTAAAAAGAAAGAGGGAAAATGAGAAAGCACTTAACCAAGATGCAACCCCAGACTTTTAGTTCACGGAAGACAAATCCAGCAGCAGCGAGGTGGAACAATTAGCCACCCGCTGGCCTCTCTGAAGTAGTAACAACAAAGCAAACGAACAAGGCTCTAGAAAAATTCAAATCAGAAATAATTTCTCAGATAACTACAGAGATGGTGACCATAATGAAAGATAGTGACTCTAGATCAGATACAGAGCACTCCATTTTTAAAATATAGAAGAGCTTAGGAGAATGATGGGAACTACAAATATTCAACACAGGAAAGAAATGGACTCCATAAAACAGATTCAAACAGATATAGAGGAAAATTTAAAATATATACAGTGGAAAGTACAGCAGAAAGAGCCAGTGTGAGGACAGAATTTCAGATACAGAAGACAGGATTGCAATTATCTATTATGAAAACAAAGATTTCTTAGAAATAGCAAGGAGGCAGGTATGGTGGTGCACAGCACACCTGTAATTCCAGCACTTGGGAGGCTGGAGGCAGGAGTATTGTTGCAAGTTTGAGAGCAGCCTGGGCTACAAAGTGAGCTCAAGGCCAGCCTGAACTGCACAGAGACCCTGTCTCAAAAAGACAAAAAAAAAAATAATAATTAGAAGAAAGCAACACCTAGGCATATCCTCATGACTTAAATTTTAAGCATAAGGAAAAAATTTTGCAAGTATCCAGACAGAGAAAGCAGATTTCCTGTAAAAAGGCAAAAGTCAGACTGACCTCAGATTTTTTTTTTTATGATTCTAAATACCAGAACACAATTGAACAACATTTACAGAGTGTTAAGGGAAAATAATTTTAAACCAAGAATTATATTCCCTGCCAAGTTAGTATTTGTGTATAAAGGCAACTGGAAGACTTCTCAGATACCAAGGGGTTAAGAAAATATATCAATCAAGAACCTTCTCAAAAAATTTTGCTGAATAAATTACAGCAGTTAGGAATACAAAGTCTAAAGTTGTTATAAGCCAGGCATGATGGCTCACACCTATAATCCCAGCACATGGGAGGCTGAGACAGGAGCATCATCAGGAGTTCAAGGCCAGCCTGGGCTACAAAGTGAATTCAACATCAGCCTGAATTGCATACTGAGACCCTATCTCAAAAAGATCAAAAAAATTTGTTATGTATTGATAATGTTTTATACAAATGTATCTAAATGAGAGATTGACTTTTGTACTCAATTTGGATCTTATTAATTGGGACTTTAACCAATTTGTGAATATAATTAGCTGTATTTCTGTCAGTACCTCTTCTCCTTATATTATTGGTATTAACATTATGAACTTGAAAAAAAACATTATGAACTTTGTTAGGTTTTTTTAAGGAATTAAAACTGAACCATTTTCCAATTTTGGTGCGCGAGGAAAAAACCAAAATAATACAAATTAACAGTAATTGTTATATTACATATTGCTATCCTCAACTACATTGCTCAGATTACCAGATTTAAGAATGGAAGACTGTTCAAGCCATTAAAGAGAATAAGAAAATGATTATTAGAAATAATACAGAATTTCACTAGACAAGGTGGTAGGAATTCACCATGGTAATTCCATTGCATATTGTTACCTTCAAATCAGTTGCTCAGATGACCAGATATATAAGCATGCAAAATTGGTCAGAGCATAAGCAATTTTACACATTTGCTGTTCTTTTCAATATACCATCAGACATCAGTAGTACAGTTATCACAGCTATTCATATATATATTTATATTTTGCCTTCCTTCTTTTTTTTCTTCTTTCCCTCATCCCAGTCATTCCTACTTTTGAGCAATTCCTTTCCCTTTCCCATCATCTATTGTATGTTTTGAGTATTACTTATTCTTTGAGGTTCCTACACCAGGGAGACAATATGATGTTTACACATGGGCTGGGGATGTAGCTCAGTGGAATAAGCGCTTGCCTAGCAAGCGCAGGGTCCTGAGTTCGATCCCCAGTACCGAAAAAATAAAATAAAATAAAATAAAATAAAATAAATTTTTAAAAAATGATGTTTACACATGTGGGTCCAATTTATTTCACTTATGAGTATAGTCTCTAGTTGCATCCATTTATCTACAAAAGCCTTGAATTTATCTTTTTTAGTAGCTGAGTAATACACCATTGTATAAAAATACCACATCTTTTCTATCCATTCCTCAGTAGATGGACACTTGGGTTGTTTCCAAGATTTAGCTATAACAAATGGTGCTCCTCCTATAAACATGGGTGCACATATATCACTGTGATATGATATTTTTAATTCTTCTGGGAAAATACCCAGAAGGGGAATAGCTGGGTTAAGTGGGACTTCCAATCCTAGTTTTGTGAGGAATCTCCAAACTGATTTCCACAGTGGTTTCACCAATCTACACTACCATAAGCAGTGGAGTAGGGGTCCTTTTTCCCCACAGATTTGTTATTGGTTCACTTCTTGAAGATAGGCATTCTTTCTGGTGTAAGATGGAATCTCAGTGTTGTTTTAATTTGCATTTCTCAAATGACTAGTGATGCTGAACATTTTTTCATGTATTTATTTGCCATTAGTATCTCCTCATTAGAGAAGTGTGTATTCATCTCAGATGCCCATTTTTGGATTGGGTCTTTGAGTGGGGGGGGCCTGATTTTTTTTTTTTAACTCTTTATATATCCTAGATAGAAGTCCCTTGTCTGAGGGGCAGTGGTCTAAAATTTTTTCCCAATTAGTGGGTTTTCTTTTTACTCTATTGGTGATTTCTTTAGCTATGCAAAAACTTTTCAGTAAGATGAGATCCTAGTTGTTGATTCTTTGAAGTATTTCCTGTGCAGTTTGGTTTTGGTTCATAAACTCTCTGCCTACCCCTATGTCTTTAAGATTTGTACCTAACTTCTCTTCCAATAAATTTAGTGTTTCTGTTTTAATATTTAGATCTTTGATTCATCTTGACTTTAGTGCACAGTGAAAGACATAGGTCTAGTTTTAGTCTTCAGCATGTGGAAAGCCAGTTTTTCTAGCACCATTTATTAAAGAGGCTATTTCTTCCAGTGCACATGTTTGGCCCCTCTGTCAAAGATGAGGTGGCTGCGTGTGTTTGTAGTTGTGTCTGCATCTTCTGATTGATCTTCAGGTCTGTTTTTGTGCCAGTACCATGCTGATTTTATTACAATAGCTTTGTAATATCATTTCAAGTCAGGGATTGTGATGCCTCCTGTCTTGTTTTTATTGAGCAGGAATGCTTTTGCTATTCTAGGCCTCTTCTGGTTCCAGATGAACTTTAGGAATGTTTTCTCTGGATCTGTGAGGTATACTAATGGTATTTTAATTGAAATTGCATTGAATCTGTACAACACTTTTGGGAGTATGGCCATTTTCACAACGTTGGTTCTTCCTATCCATGAGCAAGGAATATCTTTCCATTTTCTGACATCCTCTTTGATCTCTTTTTCCAGAGCACTATAATTTTCACTATATAGATCTTTTACTTCTTTTGTTAGATTTAGTCCTAAGTATTTCATCTTTTTAGATACTATTGTGATTTCCCTAATTTCTCTCTCAGTCTGTTTGTTACTGTCTTGGTTACTTTTCTCTCGTTACTGAGACAAAATACCCAACGCCCAAAATGAAGGAAGGAAAGGTTTATTTAGCTTACAGTTTGCGGAGGTTTCAGTCCATACTTGGCTGGCTGAGAGGCAGAGTTGCACATGGCAGAGGGCAAACGTTCATGGCAGCAGAGTACAGCAAAACAACCAGCAAAAGGGAGGAATGGCCGGCAAGTAGCCTCTCTCCCTACCTTACATTGTAAACAGGCTCCCCCCACCCAGGGAGCGTGTAGCTCTCACACAATCTCCAACCCTCCTCTTCCACAGGCTCAGGATGTGTACAAAGTAAGCACCTTGGCTTCCTGCTGAGTCACTCAACCAAACCTCTAGACTCCCCTAGTTAACACAATGTTATCAACCATAACAGTTGCTGGTGTACAGCAATGCTATTGATTTTGGGGTGGACAACTCAGAAATTTAGGAAACTTGTTTCAAAATTTAAAGAAATGCCAGCACTCAGGAGGCTGAGGCAGGAAGATTGTTGGGAGTCTGAGGCCTGCCTGGGCTATACAGTGAACTCAAGGCCAGCCTGAATTGCCATAGTGAGACCCTGTCTCAAAAAGACCAAAAAACAAACAAAATTTACAGGAATGAAAAAGCCTAGAGCTGGACCTCACTGCAAAAGCCCTGGCTTCAATTCCCAGTACTGCCTCTCAACTCACCCCCTGCAGCTTAATAAGATCTTTCAAAATATGGGATATATAGGGGGATAAATAAAAAACAAACAAAAAAACCACTTTAATGAATGCAAGTCAGGAGTAATTGCCTTATGTGAAAGGAGAAATGTACCCTATATTACGCACTGGCCAGGTCTCATTTTGAGAATTATTTTGTTTCTAGGTGTTGCATTTCTTAAGGGGCATTAATAATTCAGAATATTAACAGAGGAGAGCAACAGAATCCTAAAAGTGTCCAAAAACCACATCAAATGAGCAGTGATGAAAAGGAACTGTTTGACTTAACAAAAAAAGATGATAGAATGGAATTATACTGAGCAACTTCAAATATATCTTGAGACTTTTATTTAAAAGAGTGAGGAGAGTGATTTGTTTTCTGTTGCTTAGGAAGTGACACCTGTCATTGGATTAAGGGCCCAGGTCATCTTCATTAATTATATCTGCAAAGATCACATGCTCAGAGTCTGAGATGAATTTTGAGGGTGTTACGGTTGATACATTGTGTCAACTTGGGGAATCTGGAGGTTTAACTGAGTGATTCAGAAGGAAGCCAGAGTGCTTACTTTGTATACAACCTGAGCCTGTGGAAAAGGAAGGCATGGAGATTGTGTGAGAGCTACACGCCCTCTAGGTGGGGGTAGGCTGTTTACAATGTAAGGGAAGAGAAGAGGCTGCTTGCAGCCATTTGTCCTTTTTGCTCTGCTTGTTTTGCTGTGCTCTGCTGCCCTGAACAGTTTGTCCTCTGCCATGTGCCATTCTGCCTCAGAATCAGCCCAGTATGGACTGAAACCTCCACGAACTGTAAGCTAAATAAACATTTCCTTCCTTCAATTTGGATGTTGGGTATTTTGTCTCAGCAACAAGAGAAAAGTAACCAAGACAGAGGGGTACATTCAACCCACTGTAAGTTCCAAGTTGAGCAGAGTTTAGAAATCAATACACTAAACTCTGTACCTCTTTTTTTTTTTTTTTCTGCGACAGGGTCTTGCTATGCAGTTCAGGCTGGACTTGAGTTCAGTTTGAAGCCCAGGCTGGCCTTGAACTCAAAGCAGTCCTCCTGCCTCAGCCTCCCAAGTGCTGGGATTACAGGTGTGCGCCGCCACACCCATTGTAAACCCTGTACCTCTTGAAAGCCTGTCTTCATTTTTACCTTCCTACCTTCTAGCCTGGATCATAGGATGTGGTCAAACATTTTCTGGGCTCCAGACACTAATGTTCACAGCAGCATCATTCGCAAACCCAAAGAGTGGAAATAATCCAGATGTCCACGGAGAGATGAGTGGATAAAGGAAATGCAGTATGGATGGTGTTACAGTTTCATGTAGACGACACCTCCAAACCTAGTGCATTCATAGATGGGGCTTTGAGGAAGTGACTGGATCCCTGGGGCTTGATGCTCATAAATGGATTAGTTCATTGAGGAGTTTATAATTAAATGTGACTTGGTTATGAGAACCCCGGCTGGAGGAGGCAGGTCACTGAAGGCCTGGCCTGGCAGGGTGTCTCTCCCTCCTTCTCCCCTGGCCTCTCTTCCTCTGCTTTCTGTCTACCATGCAATGAGCAATCACCCTCGGCCATGCCCCTGTCATGCCGCCCTGCCTTGGAGCCAGCGGATTATGGACTGAGACCTCCACAGTCAGCCAAAATAAACTTTCCTCGTTAGAGTCGGGAGTGTCAGGGATTGTGTCTCAGAGACAAGAAAGTAAGACAGAAAGGGTAAGTAATATACCAGATCGCCAGCTCGTTAAGTGGAACACAGGCGGTGGAAACTGAGTTTTCTCCGAGACCAAGGTGTTTCTCCTCTCCAGCATTTCCTCACAAGCCTCTCTCAAGCTCGTGTACCCTGCTGGGTCAGTACTGTGTCCCATGCTCTGGAGATCTGGATGAAAGTTGGCCTCTAACATAGGGTCCCTAGCCTCGAGCTAAGGAGAATTAGCCGAGATTGGCAGACTACTTTATATTCCTAGGTGCCCGGAAATCCTTCACACTTTTTTTTTTTTCTTTTTTTGAGACAGGGTCTCGCTATGCAGTCCAGGCTGGCCTTGAGCTCACTTTGTAGCCCAGGCTGGTCTCGAACGTGCATCTATCCTCCTGCTTCAGCCTCCCAAGTGCTGGGATTACAGGTGTGCGCCATCACACCTGGCCCTTCACACTTTTTAACTCCTTCAGTCTCACAACAGCCTGGAGTGAGTGCTACTGTCATCCTCCTTATGCAGGTCAGGAAATGAGCTATTGGAAGGATAACTCTTCCAAGGTCACAGAAGGGGGCATGTTTCCAGGAGGGTAGACACAGGATCCTTAACTATCTACTCCTTTTTTTTCTCTAGCAAAAAATCCTCTAGTTAATTCCACCAGAAGGTCAACATGACTAACTTTTTATCTCAGGGGACAGCATTCCTCTATTTCACATCCTCTGGATGGACAGTTCAGGGTACTGGTACTGTACTTTGCCATCGGACCAAAATACTCAGAATTCGCCAGGAGACACCCTTTCCCTGTGCCATCCTTCTGGCCCTCTTCCTTTGTTGTCTGTGTTCAGGAGTTAGGAAACGGCTTCTTATTGACAACGTCTATAAACACAAATTTATGCCCCGTAAGTGTCAGCGAATAGGGACTAATGTTCACAAAGCTCCAAGGGCCTCATTTCTGCCTCTTGATTTTTACTACTACATGTTCACAGTACATAATGCTTACATTCATCGCGGGGGAGTTGGCACACGTGCAGCTTCTGACTTCTCCATTACCTGTTTTCCTGGGCCTCAAGCTCTCACACTCAGATCGCTCAGCAGGTTTCCGGGCTTCCTCCGGCTTCTTTTGGTGACAAAGAGTTCCCACGGCGCTCTTCACCTTCAGCGCGAGGCCTGAGCCCTGCGTGGGGTGCCAGACGCTCCTGTCTTTCCCACTCAGTGCCTGTCCAGTAGAAAGGCGAGTTCAGAGAGCCGTCGGAGGGTCTCTGGGTGAGTCTGCCGGCGCTCTCCTGCTCCATTGCCTCGGTTTTCCACGGTGAGCCTACGCTGTCAGGTCCTGCAAGATGTGCATATTGGTAGTTATGGCATGCACCATCGCAGAGCTCCTGAATATTCATGAGGGAAGCAGAAGGGGCTCTGCGAAGGAGCAGAGAAACAGTAATTCATAAATATTAATAGCAGCAGGCCCACGTGCTCGGAGGAGGCCATGCCTGTTCACGGGAGGATGACGTCCGAGCCCTCGCGCGTGCCAGGCGGGAGGCGAGAGCGCGGGCGCGGGCGCTGGGCAGGGCGCGCGGAGGGCGGTGGAGGCGCGGAGCGGGCGCCGCCGGAGCTGCGGGGAGCGCGCTCGCAGGCTGGCCGGCTCTGCTCGCCGCCGCGGTGCTGTGCTCCGGCCGCTGGTCTGTGGATGGGGGTGTCCGGCTGAGCCCCGGGATCCGCTTCCCTCTGCCAGGACCCGCACAGGTGCCGTCGAGGGGCGCAGACCTTAGCCTGGATCGGACGCGCGGACCGGGAGGGGGAGCGTAGGGGTGGAGAAGGAAGCCCCGGGACTCCGCACTCTCCCCGGGACGAGCTTCGGGTCACAGTGGCCCGGCCCGCACCGAGATTGGAGAGGGAAAGCTCGGAGGCCGTGGCCTTCCTGTCCAGCCGCTCTGGGAACGCAGCTGGGGCGCAGCGCGGGGCCGCGAGAGTGGGATGATGGGCACTTGGAGTGTCGTCCCAGAATATCGGCCCCTCGCCAGGCCTCGCGTGTGTGTGTGTGTGTCTGTGTGTGCGCGAGTGTGTGCAGGTGTGCAAAGGGAGGCGGAAGGGTGTGGGGTCTTGGGGAGCCAGGGGACAGCGCTGGATGGCGGCAGAGCAGTGTGGGCCGATCCTTCCTTCCAGGACCGTTATCTGGGCTGATCGACGCCCCAGAGTCATCTTTGTCCCCGAGAAGCTGACCTCTGCCGGGCCCGCCCCTCCCCGGGGTGTACAGCGGTTCCCGAGGCCGTGCGTTCCTGCAGTGTCACAACTGCTGCCCGCGGCGGCAGGCGCGGGGCGCGATTGTTGTGCGACGGAGCCGGTCGGCGGAAGGGCGAGCGCGGCGGTGGAGTGGTGCGGGGATGCGCGGTGCTCTGGGCCCCGGGCTCTGTTACACAACCCGCTCCGCTCTCCTTCTGCCTTCCCTGCCCTCCTCGCCCCTCTACAGCCGGGACCCACACTGTACTCCAGCGTTCTGGTCTTTTTGTCCAAAAGGGCACTGGAGTATGTATGTGTGCGGCCCCTGAAGCGGGCAGAGTCTGGCTTCCTCCATGCGCCAGCCATTGTGCTGCCCGGAGGAGCCTTTCTTTACCCCGTCGGCGCGGAGAAGGGGAGCGGAGGCGGAGGTGAATGGAGCAGCGGCAGGAGTGGGGAAAGAGGCAGAGCGCCGAAAGGGTGGATGATCCATCGGCAATGAAATTCTCTCTTTCTGCCAAAATGTGCGGCTGGCACAGACTCTAGCTGGCTGGGCGGCAATGGGAATGTGAGAGTGGGTCAGCGGAGGGCAGATTTTAGGGATGGATCGGGGTGAGGGGCGTGGAATTAATAAAGTGTAACGGGAGGAAGGGACGGTGCGATGGAGCGCTTGCCAGACCCGGGAGGGGAGACTCCGTGGGTCTGGGCTGCTCCATGCAGTCAGCTCAGCGCAGCAGAGCAGGGGCTGGCAATTCGGACTGCAGCCCCAAACTGCGGCTAGTGCAGCATTACGCTGCAGGGGAGGGCTTCCGTGTTTCCCGGTGGGTCTCTGGTAAGCTCCCAGCCGGTCTTTTCTAAATTACATCATCTACTGGGAGACGAAAAGAAAAAGAAAGAAAGAAGAGGAATAGATTATAGGATACAATCTATAGCCCCGCACTCTGTTCTAGGATAAAGAGAAAAGAGAAGACCCTCCCATAGTTCCTCTTTCTGCCATTTTTCATGTACGTGTTTATTTTGGGAAGTGTAAAGACGATAGCTCTTACTTGTATTAACTCTACCTTTCTTTGTTTGGGGCCCTGAGGATCAAACCCAGGGCCGAGTGCGTGCTAGGCAAGTGCTCTACCACAGAGCTACACCCGCACCCTTTAACCTGCCTTGGAAAGGAGGGCTCAGATAGCCTGCCAGCAAAGAAGAATAGAGGCTTGTTTCAGACATTGTAGTTGGGGGATGAAGTCATCCCAGCTAAAAGGCAGCCAGAAAACAAGAGCTGATGGAAGGTAGCGGGCACCTTGCCAGAGCTGTGACAAGCCCAGCCCAGAGCCCTGTTCTTGAGGGTATGGTGGGGCCAGTGAGAGTGGCTGACTCTTCCTCCTCTGCCACAGCCTGGGATCTTTCTACAAATGCAGGATTTGGGTTGGGTACTCAGTGACTTCAGATTCTTAGTTTTGGCTTTCCGTTTTAGCTTCCTTTCTCAGGGGTCGTTCTCGCAGCACTTCTCGGCACCTAAGTAGTGAGTTAATGAAAAACACTTGCAACCATGTGTGGTGGCGCACATACTGTGTGTCTTCAAGGCCAGCCTGGACTGCAGAGTGAGACACTGCCCCAAAACAACAAAATAAATGAATAAAAACCATCAAGCTATATTATGGATTATTTTAAATAGCCATGTTTCTGGCCTCTCTTTTTGTAAAACAGGATCCCAATATATACACTTGATCTTAGCCAAAAGGCCAAGAAGCGATGGGATGCCAGTATATAATCCAGTCTGGCCTTGAACTCACGTGTAGCCCAGGCCGGCCTGGAGCTCATGGTAATCTTATTGTCTCTGTCCCTGGAGAACTGGAATTGTAGCATATGAGCCATTAGGTCCAGCTCAGGGCCCTATTACCCACAAATTTATTTAGTCACTCATTCATTCATTGAGACGGGGTCTTGCTGTGTCGTTCAGGCCACCTTGAACTCGCTGTGGAGTCCAGGCTAGCCTCAAACTTGCAGTGATCTTCCTGCCTCAGCCTTCCGAATGCTGAGATTTCAGGTGTGAACCACCATGGCTAGCTCAAGATCTTGACATTCATTTCTTTTATAATCTAGGTATGTTTTCCTTAGAACCTGTCTAGTCTAAAGATAGCATTTTCAGCATAATCTTCTGTTGCCAGTATTCAAGCTCAGTCTTGGGCCAGTGATACAGCTCAGGACTTGTCTGGCAAACACAGGGTCCTGAGTTTGATTTCCAGTACCAAGAAAAAAACAAACTAAACTCAGTTTTACTCTGAGATTTTCTGACTGGATTGGCCCTTGTCAGTGATTAATGGTATCCAGTAGTGGCAAACCTATGGCACGGGTGCAGCAGTGGGCATGCAGGGCCGTCTTTGTTGGCAGGCGACCAAGTTATCCCAGCAGCCAAGCATCAGATGTGTTTTCTAGATGGTCTTCTTATTTTCAGATGTGTTTTCTAAACTAAAACCTCAGTGTTCAGGTTGAATAGCAGTATTGGCACTTTGCAGTAAATGAGTGGGTTTGGCATTGCAGCTTGGGCACTTGGTCTCTAAAAGGTTTGCCATCACTGTGTTAGATCGTGTTAGGGCTAGAGATATGGTTCAGTGGCACAAGTGCTTGCCTGGCAAGTGCAAGGTCCTGAGTTTGATTCCTGGTACAAAAAAAAAGCCACAAACTAGACCGTGTTAGGGCACACCATTTCTTCCTTCCTTCCTTCCTTTTTTTTTTTGTCTTTTTGAGACAGTCTTACTATGCAGTTAAGGTTGACCTTGAGCTCACTTTGTAGCCCAGGCTGGTCTTGAACTCAGAAAGATCCTCCTGCCTCAGTTTCCCAAGTGCTGGGATCGCAGGCATGTGCCACCACACCCAGCAGACCACACCATTTTTAGTAACTAATTTTTTTTTTTTTCCGGTACCAGGGATCGAACTCAGGACCTTGTGCTTGCCAGGCAAGCGCTTATGCCACTGAGCTATACCCCCAGCCCCCAAAACTACTTTTTTTTTTTTTTTTTTTTGCTGTACTGGGGATCGAACTCAGGACCCTGCGCTTGCTAGGCAAGCGCTTATTCCACTGAGCTATATCCCCAGCCCCTCCACACCATTTTAAATCAGTACTGCCACTAGCATCACCTTCTCATTCCGGCTCCTCTGTCACTGCTGCAGAGGGGTGCACATTTAAAGGAGGTGTAAATGCCTCAAGTCTAGTTGATGAGCTTATGTATCTCTCTGGAATAGGACTAGTGACCTAGGAAACTTTGACCAAATGAATCGGTTAAAAAAAGGGGGGACTTAGTTAAAATGCCCAAATTGTTTCAATAATACTTCTTTCATCTGATCATCATTTTGAAGCATCACACATAGACTACCATGGCAAAGATTTTTTTTTCTTGGAAAACTCTCAAGTCGCACTTCTATGTAAATGCATTACCCCAATTTTCCTAGCAGTGCCAGCATTTATTGGACATTTTCTGTAATCCACATACTGTGCTGGCCCCTCAAAGATAAACCCATCTGGTCCACAAACAACCTTCAAGGTCAGCTTCCACGTTAAGCCCCATTCATACATGAGGAAACTGAAGCATAAATAGGGAAATAATGTGCGCAAAGTCTCACAGCCAGGAGTTGTAGGACCAGAACAGAAACTTGTAATCTGGGTTTGTAGTCATCTTTTTTTTTTTTTTTTGGCCTTTTTAAAACAGGGCGCTGTGCAATTCAGGCTGTCCTTGAGCTCACTTTGTACCCTAGGCTGGTCTTGAACTCACAATGATCCTCTTGCCTCAGCCTCCCAAGTGCTGGATATGGTCATCAATTAGCAATTCCTCTGGTGCTAAAACCTTCCCTACTTTCTGTTGTATCCTCACCTTTTCTAAAGGTGAGAACCTTTTTGGTGCTCAGGGACAATTTCAACTCCTACAATATTCCCCCTCCCATCCCCTGCTCCTTTGTTTATTTTTGTGCTATGAACCCCTTTGGTGTTGCAGAGACCTATGGGATTCTTCTCTGAATAATGTTTTTCAAAACTCCACAAAACAAAATATTTAGGATTATAAAGGAAGCCAACTTCATTGAAATGTAGGTATAGTCAGCCTGTGAAGGTTCAAGGACCGTGAATGAATTGCCCTAGAGCTGTGTTATGCTGTGCGGTTGTTGCTGGGCACGTGTGGCTGCTGGGCACTTGAAAGGGGACTAGTCCGAACAGAGGGGCTATAAATGTAAAATGCGCACTGCATTTTTTTCTTTTTCTTTTTTTTGTTCGTTATTTTTGTTTTTCTTTTTTGGATTTTTTGAGACAAGGTCTTGCTATGTAGTCTGGGCTGGCCTTGAACTCACTATGTAGCCCCAGGCTGGCCTTGAACTCACAGGATCCTACTGTCTCAGCCTCCTGAGAGCTGGGATTACAGGCATGTGCCATCATGCCTGGTTTGCACATTGGATTTTAAAGGACCCAGTATAAAAATATAAATGTGCTCAGCTGGAGGTGGTTGCACACACCTATAATCCCAGCATTTTGGGAGGATGAGGCAGGAGGATGGCAAATTTGAGTCAAGCCTGGGAAGTTTAATGAGACATGGGCTGGGATTATAGTTCAGTATGAAGGCCCTGAGTTCAATCCCTACTACTGTTTAAAAAAAGATAAAAAAATGAATATGTAAATTATCATATTAAAATTTTAAAAATGGATTATGTATTGAAATGACAATATTTTGGGTATGGTGGATTAAATAAACATTATCCAAATGTATTGCCGGGTGTGGTGGTGCCCACCTGTAATCCCAGCACTCGGGAGGCTGAGGCAGGAGGATCTTTTCGAGTTGAAGACCAGTCTGTGTTACAAAGTGAGCTCAGTGCCACCCTGAATTGCATAGTGAGACCCTGTCTCAAAAAAAGAAAAGAAAATGTATTGCTACAATTAAAATTATTTAAAATTATTGAGGTTAACTTGTAAAGGATTTAATTCTATGTGAACACCTTCATTATAATGAAGGAGGAAATTAGGACTCCCACTCAGCCAACCATTGGCAGGTCTGTTGGGTGTTTTTTTGTTTCCAGCAGTGATAGGGAATTCAATTTAGGGCCTCACCCATGCTAGGAAATCACTCTGCCAATCAGCTACAGTGTGGTCTGTTGGCTTACAGAGCTGGGTTCTTTCCAATGCATGGTACTGCTTTTGTACGGATTTGTATTCCAAGGTCCTGTCATGGTGCCTTTGCACACTAAATACTCAGAATCTGTTCTGATGCAATGGTAAGCAACTTTACCCCAGCAAAAGCCCAGTGAGGACAGTCTCACCAGCCCTCATCTCCTGTGCCTCCTGCCTGGCTTAGGGTTTAAATCAGTGGTGGCGAACATTTTAGAATTTTCACTGATACAGACAGTGGGCGCGTCACAGGTTGGCCACCACAAGTTTAGATTTTGCGGATAGAGAGGAGGGGTAGGCACTGCTAGGGCAAACCGTCGGGTTTTGCTGTTTGTCTCGTTCTCCTTGGGATGTGTTTCCAGTGCAAGCACTCACTGGATCAGCGATGGACAAACCAGGAGAGAAAAACGGGGCTGCCCTTCGCTGTCCCGGGGAAGGAAGTTGGGAGAAGGACGTGACAGGCAGCAATGCCTGCGGGAAGCTCTGTATGTGGGGGACAGAGAATCAGTTTTCAGTAAGCACGCATCGATTGATTGCCTAGCTGCCACGTGGTCTGTGCCTGTGGGTGGAGCCAGGCAGAATATCCAGAGGACGTCTGTGCCCTGAAGGAATTCAAATTAAAATTGGGCAGGGACCTCCCTGTGAGTGGAGTGGCTGGGTCACAGCTGCAGGCAGTGTAGGGAGAGACCCACCAGGGTGGAGGACTGGAGTTGTGGGGAAGTAGAGGGAGGCCTGAGTGTGCGGGCTGCGGGGGTGCAGAGCCCACGACGGGCCTGGACCTAGCTGGGAGCAGGTGTGCCGCTGGGTCTCTTTCTTATGGGATCATAGGATAATGGATAACGTAGTGCGTTACTCTCTGCTCTTGGGCATATGCTCTGTGTCTGGGTAAGATTTATTTTTTTTTAATTTTTAAATTTTGTTTGTCTTTTTGAGACGGGGTCTCGTTATGCAGTTCAGATTGACCTTGTGCTCACTGTAGCCCAGGCTGGTCTCGAACTGACAATGACCCTCCTGCCTCAGCCTCCTAACTGCTGGGATTACAGGCGTGTACCACCATGCCCAACTGAGTAAAATTTAGTACCTGTTGGAAAGTGTTTTGGGTACGTGTGCAAGGCACTAGTAGTTAAACTCAAGGCATTCTCATTGAGGTCTATCCCTGCCTCTTGTTTCTTTAAAGTTTTTATTTTGAGACAGAGCTTTGATTAGTCTCTGAATTGCCTAGGCTTGGCTAGAGTTTTTGACCCTCTTGTCTCAGCTTCCCAGAGTGCTAGGATTATAGGCATCCACTCTATACCTGGGTTTTTTTTTTTTTTTTTTTTTTTTTTTTATGGATTCTTTTATTATCCAGGCTGGCCCAGAGCTCCTAGGCTGAAAGAATTTTCCTGCTTTAGCTTTCCAAGTGGCTAGGACTATAGCAGGCACATGCCATTGCGTCCAGCATCTGGTAGAAAAATCTCTATTAATGTGTTACTAGCTTCTATTATTTATTAACGAGGGGAGCCCTTATTTATTAATGGGGTGTAGCTCAGTGGTGGAGTGCTTTTCTAGAACGTGTGAAGTCCTGTGTTCAATTCATAACATTGCCAGCCGTGGTGGTGCATGCCTATAATCCCAGCACTCGCAAGGCTGAGGCAGGAGGATCGTTGCGACTTTGAGACCAGCCTGAGATACAAAGTGAGCTCAAGGCAAGCCTGAACTGCATAGCGAGACCCTGTCTCACAAAGGCAAACAAACAAAAAACACATAACACTGCTAAAAATAAATAAGTAGAAATAGCCACGCATAGAGGCATATACCTACATTCCTAGCACTTAAGCCAGGCATGGTGGTGCACACTTGTAATTGCAATGCCTTGGAGGCTGAGGCAGGAGGAGTGCCAGGAGTTCAAGACCAGCCTGGGCTACATAGTGAGTGTTGTTTGTTTCTTGAGACAGGGTCTCACTATGTAGCCTAGTCTGGCCTAGACTCACTGAAAAAGTCCAGCCTGGACTACATAGCAAGACCTTGTCTCAAAAAATAAATAGCCAGGGTCAGCAGTGCATACCTCTAATGCCATCACTCTGGGAGGCTAAGGCAAGAGGAACGCAAGTTTGAGCCCAGGCTGGGCAACTTGGCCAGACCCTGTGTCAAAGTTAAAAACAGAAAAAGGGTTGGGAATTTAGTTCAATCCAGAGGCCTTGGGTTCATTCTCTAGTATTACATAAAGCAGACAGTCGTCCTCAAAAACAAAAAGTAAAAAAAAAAAAAAGTGAATACTCTCCAGGTCCACAGCGTCTGATCCAAAACCCCTGGGATCAGGCATATTTCAGGATTTACATTGTTTCAAGTTGGGAAAGGCAGTAACAGTGCATATTCCGCGTTTCCCCCACCTGGGTCCGGGGTAGTTATGAGTTTATTTGGTGCTGGGGATTGAGGCCCTTTGCTCCAGGGCCTCATGCACATAAAAATTATGCTCAGGCAGTGAGCAGTAGCCCCCCAGCCGCCTCTAACTTAAAATTTTAATACTTCTGCCTTGAAACACTAAATAGAATCAAGTAAAACCATAAGCAGCTTTGTCAGTAGGTTTTTTGTTGTTGTGGTGGTTGTTTTTTTGCCATACGAGTCATGAAACCCTAACGTGCAGGTTTTGGAGCCTGTAGTTCGAGAAGAAAACCTATGAGAATAGCAGTGATGAGAAAGAGAATGTGGAACGGGATGGTAGTTATTTATTTATATTTTCTGTGGTTCTAGGAGCTGAAGCCAGGGCTTCCTACAGTGCGCTTGGCTGAACTACGTCCCAGCTCAGTGTTGGTATGGTGTTTCTGATCTAGCAGGCGCAGATCTGTGTGTGTGTGTGTGTGTGTGTGTGTGTGTGTTCTTTACTCTTAGAGCAACACTTCTAGGTAGAGCCTGTTACTATTGCTGTTGTGAGAAGAATAAAAGAAAGCATAGAGAAATTAAGGAACTTCCCTAAGGTCACAGCTACTAGAGGCCGAATAGAATGCAGATTTGAGCAGGAGCTGGATAGGTAACCAGTGTGCTTTGTTTTGTGGAGTAGTAACCGGAATTGGGTACCTCCAAACTTCCCGAGGTTTAGTTATTAACTTTACACAATGAACACACTCAGTGGTCTGGGAACTCTTTATGCACACAGCAGTGAGGGAGTACAGAAACTACAGACGCCAGGAGAATGGATCTTTGTTTTTTGAGGGATGTAAATAATGGAATATGTGATCATGCTTCCCTGGCAGGACCAGCACAAATGTCCAGGGCAAACTCACATTGCCTTGCTTATTTCTCCTAGGGGAACGAATCCTGAAAGTTTCCGCTGTTGCACGGAAAGGATGGAGGCCCCCCTGGTGAGTTTGGATGAAGAGTTTGAGGACCTTCGGCCGTGCTGCTCTGAGGACCAGGATGAGAAGCCCAGCTGTTTCTATGGCTCATCTCCCCACCATCTGGAGGACCCCTCCCTCTCTGAGCTGGAGAATTTTTCTTCTGAAATAATCAGCTTCAAGTCCATGGAGGACCTCGTAAATGAATTTGATGAGAAGCTCAACGTCTGCTTTCGGAACTACAACGCCAAGACTGAGAACCTGGCTCCAGTGAAGAACCAGCTGCAGATCCAGGAGGAGGAGGAGACCCTTCAGGATGAGGAGTAAGAGTCTTGTTTTTGTTTGTATGTTTGTTTTGGGTTTTTTTTTTTTTTGTCTTTTTGAGACAGGGTCTCACTATGCAGTTCAGACTGGCCTTGTGCTCACTTTATAACTCAGGCTGGTCTCAAACTCACAAGGATCCTCCTGCCTCAGCCTCCTGAGTGCTGGGATTACAGGCACGCACCACCAGGCCGGGGCAAGCAGTCTTCCTTGTTCTCTGCTGCTTCAGGTGCGAGCCCTGTAGCCTGGGCTCGATCTAGAGCTAGTTGCTGTCTGTAAACACATGGCACTTTATTTGCTCTTTCACTGAGCCCCACCCCTAGCCTGGTTTCTTTTCTTAAGAATTTGAATGGGAAGAGTTGCTCATAAGGGGGCAAGAGGCATAGAGCATCCTGACTGTGTTTGGGAAAGAGTTGCGTACCTGATTGCTACCTAGGCCACACCTCTGGGAGGAGGTGTGCTATATCTAATCCGCTGTTACTATCCGCATTTGCTGTGTGGTAGGCAAATAGTATGTTTGAGTGAAACACTGCATATGAAAGGAGTGCTAGTAGCTTGCACTGTAGGTCCAGGCAGTGTATTTCTAGGTCCACACCGTTTCCTCCTTTAATTAATGGTGACTGTTGGTACACCTGTAGGCTGTGTGTTTCAGTTCAGTTTTAAGTTTCCAACTGATTCTTTTTGAATTCTGAGCCTGTTATAATTTGTTCAGCTTCTTTTTTTTTTTTTTTTGCGGTACTGGGGATCGAACTCAGGACCCTGCACTTGCTAGGCAGGCGCTTATTCCACTGAGCTATATCCCCAGCCCATTGTTCAGCTTCTGTAAGTCAGGCAATAATGGCTCTGGGGCTTTATTCTATGGAGTATCTTTTCATTCCAGCACATCAAGCAATGAACCAGAAACACAAAGAATACAAATTCTAATTTTCATACTCTCACTAACTCACTGTGTGACCTTGGGCAAGTCACTGAACTCTAGTTGGCCATGTGGGTCCTTATCTCGGAAACCTCCAGAGCTCAGTCACGATGAAGCGGGGCTAAGGACTTGCAAAGAGCCTCATTTTCTCCCTTCACCCAGGAGGTGCTCTGAAAATGACATTTTAGGATGCGTCTCATTTCTACTGCATGTGACAAATCCCCCCCACCCCGTCTAAGCCCTTCCTCCGCCTCATTAAGGGTGAAGGCCCAGTGAACAGGTTCGTCCTCTCATCCAGCTCATTCGCAGAGGCCACTCAATGTTAACTGCTGTCCCGTGGGAGTGTGGGTCTCTCCAGCCTGGTTTTTCTGACTTGAGTGCTTCACTGACCTCAGCTAAGAGGCCCGGGGGTGAATAATTCCTTGGAGATCAAATGTGATGTGGAGATAAGGCAGAGAGAGGAAAAGCAAAAAGGACGCTGTACTTTTAGGTGCTCAGTGCATCTAAAGGCTCTTTTCATCTTAAAGTAAAAATCAGAATTACACAACGTGCCTGGTTTTACCCATACTCTCTGGCTATTTCACCTGTGAAGCTGTGACGAAAGAAAAAGGATGAAGCGGTGTCTAACCTGGCTGCAGACCCCTTCTAGTGTTATAGAGTGAAACCCGGTCAGGTTTGGTATCTAGAAGACTGTTTGATCTGCAAATGAGTTGAAAATGTTTTAGGTAGGTTTTTTTTTCTTTTTAATTTTTTGGAGACAGGGTCTCACTGTGCAGCCCAGGCTAATCTTGAACTCATGGCTATCCTTCTTCCTCAGCCATCTAAATACTGAGATCAAAAAACAAAACAAAACAAAAGAAAAACCAAAAAACAACAGACAACAGAAAAAGGGGCGGGGGATATAGCTCAGCAGCACAAGTGCCTGCCTGGCAAGCGCAAGGTCCCAAGTTTGATTCTCAGTACCAAAAAACCCCCCAAAAACAAAAAAACACTAAATACTGGAATCACAGGCGTGCACCACTGTGCTTCTCTGGGTGGGGTAAGAGCTAAAAACAGAAGCCTAAATTCTTGATTAAACTAACCTCCTCAAAGCTGGCACACATTATAAATCAGGTGCAGCGATTCCCTTAGAAGTTTTGACTAGTTTTTTGGGTTTTTTTAGATAATGCTTTATCAAATAGCCCAGGCTAGCCTTGAACTTGTGACTGTCCTCCTGCCTCAGCTCCTTGAGTGCTAGGATTACAGGTGTAGGCTACCATGCGCAGCTAAATTTTGATTTCTTTAACCCGCATTTGGAACTATATGGCCAGTAAATTGGGATATCAGTTAGTCTTTTCATTGTCTTTTTTTTTTTTTTTGGTACTGGTAATCGAACTCAGGACCTTATGGTTGCCAGGCAGGGGCTTATGCCACTGAGCTATATTCCTGGCCCTCTTTTCATTGTCAGAGGATGGAAGTTTCAGTCCTTCGACAAGAGTCAGATTTGAATGTGGTTTATATATATTTTCTGGTTTTAAATTCAGAAAGTATTTCAGAATCTCTTTGTGTGTGTGTGACTGTTCTTTCCCTTTGCTGTAAGAGATGGGGCCTGGCATTTAGGACCCCTAGAGCCACTACCACATGAGAGTAGATAATTATCTTAGTTACTTTTTTTGATGCTGAGACAAAATACCTGACACCCACAGTTAAAAGAGGAAAGGTCTATTTGGCTCACAGTTTGTAGAGGTTTCAGTCTGTGATGGCTGGCTGCAAGACCAGGTGGCGTGGCAGGCAGAAGACAGCAAAAGCAGGTGAGCGAGGACCTTATCAAGGTCTGCCCCTTTTATGTTGTGTATAGGCTACTGGGATTAGGGCAGTGCCAAATCAGTCAGTGGACTGATGTAGCAGTCATGCACTCTTTTTTTTTTTTTTAATTTTATTTTAAAGACAAAAGAATGGAGACATATGAACCAGAAAAGCTATAAACAATACAGAAAATATAAAGTTATACAGAATACAGTAGGGAGTTAGCACTGGATGTTGTATTACATAGTTACCTTCACATTAGTTAACACAAAAACATTAAAGGAAATACCAAATTATAGAGAAGATAGTAGGGAATTGGCACTGGATGCTGTATAATATAAAGTTTTTTATTTATTTTTTTTTTTGCGGTACTGGGGATCGAACTCAGGACCCTGCGCTTGCTAGGCAAGCGCTTATTCCACTGAACTATATCCCCAGCCCTATAATATAAAGTTATCTTCACTTCTGTTAATACAAAAACGATTGAGGAAATACAGAATTATAGAGAACATAGAACGGAATTAGCTCTGGATGCTGTCCTACATAATGTTACCTTCACCTTAGTTACTCAGTTACACAGATGATGGCCCATTTGATCATTCAATTTTTCTCCTCCCTCATCTCCATTGCCCTACCACTCAGTAATCTTTCCTGTGATAATAACTGTACTCCTGGGTTTATCTATATCCTTGGACTCTCACCTTGGGAAGAGATATAGCTGCCTCAGACTATACTATAACATACAGGGGTGTATACAAACTGCCATGGTTGGAGGTGGGAAAGCACATATGCTCACAGCGGACCGCCCGGCTCCACCCTGTCGTCGTGCTATGGGTGGGGGTGGGTCCAGTCCATGAGGTGCCCTGAACAGGGCCCTCAGCTGAGCAGCCACCGGGCCCACTGCGGAGCAGCAGCGGAGCAGCCATGGGGCCCACTGCAGAGCAGCATCGGGAGCCCACAGTGGAGCAGCCACGGGGCCCACTGCAGAGCAGCATCGGGCCCCACTGCGGGGCAGCCGCAGGGCCCACTGCAGCGCAGCTGCGGGGCTCACATCAGTGCAGCCGCAGGGCCCACATTGGAGCAGCCGCGGGGCCCACAGCGGCGCAGCCGAGTCATGCACCCTTAATCCCAGGGTCACACACCCTAGATCAGCAACTCTGAAAAAGCCCCACGAATGACTGCATAAAGTTTTTGAGGGACATCTAGTTACCAGCCATAACAACAACCCTTACCCCACCTTCTGCCTTACTGGGACCCCTTTCCACTGTTAACAAGTGCAGACAGAGGAGACACACGTGGGAACAACAGCTTGGGTTAATAAGTATAAGGTCCACACAATCAGTAAACTGCCCATCATCGTATCTACCTTTTCTTTTGTTGTTGTTTTTGTTTTTTGAGAAAACAAAGGTCTTGCTATGTAGTTTCAGACTGGCCTTGAAATCACTATGTAGCCTAGCTGGTCTTGAACTCACAACGATCCTCCTGCCAGAGCCTCCAGAGAGCTGGGGTTACATGCATACACCACCATAGCTAACAGTCATCAGATACACTTTAAATCGAAGACAAGTAAGTGGTATATTTAATAGAGGGGAAAAGCTGATTGATAACTGTTTTCTTAGAGGTTCATTTTCCTCGAATAGAAGGCAGAGGTAGTGTTGATTCTCTTTAAACATTTGAAAGAATTTAAAAAGTTGTGCAAAGGCATTCGTGTGCTAATAATTCCTAACTCCTCCACTTGAACGGCAAAATCATATTCGTGTTAATATACCTAAGTGTGAGTATTGGCACAACTGGACATAAATAAACCCTGGACAAGGGAAGTAGTTGCCAAGGGAGAATTAAGTGAACTGTTACTGGGTAGGAATTTTAATGAGCCCCTTAAGCCACCTACTGTACAAGTGGGTACATAGGTGTGTGTGACGCTGCTTGTGTGCGTGTATTCATTTGTCAGGGCTGATGGAGCCCAGGAGGCTATGTTGCTGGTCCCAGGCCCTGCAGCCCTTTGAATACAGGTGGATTGGATTGGCACAGCCCCCTCTCACAGGTTCGCTCATCCCTGCCAGCATCCTTTTCCAAATGTCTGACGCTCTGTGGGAAACCCTAGTTCAGTCAATTTTATAGGTGCCTGACCCTAAGCTGCAAACTAGAACAGTTTCTCTACGACTGGGGACTGGGACAGCAAACAGAATCTCAGAGTGATGGTGGCACAGGGGTAGGGCCTGAGGTGAGCTGTTTCCTCATCTTTGTTCAGTAATAGTGTGGAGAGCTTGCAGGGTCCTTTTTAAGGTAAGAATAAATATAAACAGCACAATGCTTCTTGGAGAAGTAGAATTTTAAAACTTTGAGGGGGCCAGGGATGTAGCTCAGTGGCACAGTGCCTGCCTGAGAAGCACAAGGTCCTGAGTTCGATTCCCAGTACCAAAAATAATTTTTGTTTCAGTGCTAGGATCAAAGCCAGGACCTTGCACATCTCAGCAAGTGCTTTACTGCTGAACTAAACGCCCAGCCCTAGAAGGGAATGCCACCACCCACCCTCAGCCCTTCCAGTTCTCTTCCGTACTGAGAGCTTTGTATTTTTTTGTTGTTGTTGCTGTCTTGAGACAGGGTCTCGCTATGCAGTTCAGGCTGGTCTTGAGCTCACTCTGTAGCCCAGGCTGGTCTTGAACATGCAATGATCCTCCTGCTTCAGCCTCCGGAGTGCTGGGATTACAGGCGTGCGCCACCACGCCGGCCTCTTACTGAGAGCTTTGTCTTCCCCTCCTGCCGCTGGCTTCTCTGCCCCTGTGGCTGCCTGCCTGCCAGGGTTCTACCTCTGCCTCTTAGGGACTGGAGACCTAGACAGGAAGGTGTCACATACCCTTGCCCTGCTCTCCTCCTCGAGCAGATCAGTGAAAGCACAGGGTCTGCATAACATTGGTGTGTGTTTGCATGCAGAGCTCGTGTCCACACTGCTGTTGCAGGCTGTGATTTGGATCTTGGTATATTATTCTGATCCCTGTACCAGTGTCAATCATAAAGTAAATCATAAAGATTTAGTTCTTTTTTTTTTTTTGTATCAAAAAGCAAACTCAGAACCTTGCACTTGCCAGGCAGGTGCTGTGCCACTGAGCTATATCCATAGCCCAAGATTTGGAATTGTTCAGTGGTGAGACATATGGGCTCTGTTGCTGTGAGGCCTGGGTTCAAATCCCACTCAGCCATTACTGGCTGTGTGACCTTAGACAGTTTAATTAATTTCACTGTGTCTTAAGTGTTTCTCTTTAAATGTCTACTTTGTAGCGTTGTGAGGGACACAGAGCTTAGACAGCACTTGGCCCATGGCAAGTGCTCTGTGGGTGTGGACTGCACCGTGACGCTTGAGTGGGCACTGGGCAAGTGCGGTGGGCATGCAGTGATTACACAGAGGGGACGGCAGCTTGTCTTAAAGGTCATTTATAAACGTCAAAGGATAAAAAGTATATCTGAAAAGAAGAAGAAATGGGAAAGAAAGGAGACATGAAGATGGTTTGAAATTCCAAGCAGATAAAGGTTTAGGGAATTGTCTAGAATTGAGAATTAGAAGGTAGAACTCAGAGCATGTCAGCGAAGGGTGGGGGGGGGGGGAGAAAGCAGGTAATCCGAGGTGATCCGAGTTCCCAGTTGCTACTTCAAGGATTTCGCAGTATCAAGGTCATCCTACAGTGGACAATTATTTAGGTCCCAGCTTCCTCCCGTCCCGGGCGGGGCAGGTGCAAAAAGACTCCTGCCTGTTTGGACTTTGCTGAATCTGTCTTCTCCAGGCACTTCCTACGGGGACAGAGCTGAAGGTCAGTTTGCGCATGCTTGTTTGCTCTCAAAACAGAGTGCAAGGCAGGGTGCTGAGGACCCCCGTGGCCTTTGCAGTGGGCATGGTGCCTTGAGGATGGGAAATCAGCTTACCTCTTGGCTCCAGAGTGCTAATGGGACTTGGGTCTGGAATTAGCCTGGATGGAGGCAGCTCTTACAGTGCCTAATGAGATCTCACCCATGGCTTAAGAAGTAGGTCTGACATCCTGCCGAGAAGTTTTGTTGTGAGCAATTGAGTTCTCTCAAAGTGCTTTCTTGTGGTAGAAAAATAACAAGCAAGTGCTTCAAGCACTGCCAATACATTATGTTTTCTTGGGTTGTTTTTGTCTTATCTCGTATTGCATACACGGTGCCCCGGGAAAACCTTGCCTTCTATCACAATATATCATACGCTATTCATTCCTGATTTTATGTTAATAGCTCCTGTAAAGTGGGGTGGTGGCACACACCTGTAAGCCCAACACTCCGGAGGCTGAGGCAGAAGGACTGCTGTGAGTTTCAGGCCAGCCTAAACTACATAATGAGCTCAAGGCCAGCCTAAACCACATAGTGAGACCCTGTCTCAAAAAAAAAAAGCACTTGAGCTGAGCATGGTGGTGCACGCCCGTGCCTTGCATTATGTAACCTGTGTTCTGTACATTATGTGTTATGTATCTGATTCTAAGCGTTGGTGTTCTGGTCTCTGTACCTATTTTACACTTGCCTTTCAGCATCTTACAACATGAGCTTTATCGCCATTTAAACACACTTGCTTACTTTTAAATGGCTGCTTAGATTAGTTTATCTAAATATATCTTCTTATATCTTGGTCTCACAAGTGGGTTTTTTTTTTTTTTTTGTAGTAAGGCAGTTAAACCCAGTGCCTTTGCACTGAGCTATATCCTTAGCCCTTTTAAAAAACATTTTATATTTGGAGACAGAATCTTGTTCTAAATCACTAAGTTGCCCAGGCTAGGCTTGAATGTGATCCTCCTGCCTCAGCCTCCCAGAGTGCTGGGATTACAAGCATATATCATCACACCTGACTTACCTAATATTAATGCAAGTGCTTCTGGCTTTCATGGATGACATTATTAGAAGTTTGCTTTACTGATTTCCATTAATCTCCTGTGTTGACTAACTTACATGTTTTCCTGATGCATAAATGTTTGTGACTTCAGAATCACTGTTGTTTTTTTTTTTTTTTTTCCGGTACCGGGGAAAATCACTGGTTGTGATTTTCCCCAACCTTCCCTTTTTTCACCCAAAGAAATGTTTCTAAAGTAAGAGTCAAGTGATATTAATAATTTTTTTTTAAAACTTTGTTATAATGTACTGTCAGAATTTTACTTTACCTTATTTATTTATTTATTTTGGGGGCAGGGTTGTACTACGTAGTTCAGACTGGCCTTAAACTCACTCTGTAGTATAGGCTGGTTTCAAACTTGCAGCAATGCTCCTGCCTCAGCCTCCTGAGTGCAATGATTACAGGCATGCACCACCACGTGCTGCTCAAGGTGCTGTCAGAATTTTATTTATTTACTTATTTATTTTTCTTTTTGAGACAGGGTCTCGCTATGCAGTTCAGACTGGCCTTGAGCTCACTTGGTAGCCCAGGCTGGTCTCGAACTCCCAACGATCCTCCTGCCTCAGCCTCCCGAGTGCAGGGATTACAGACATACACCACCATGCCCAACATAGAATTTTAAAAAGAAATGTAACAAAAGGAGCCTCATCTTCCCCTACAGAAAACCAGACTGTGTAGCTGGAGGTGTCCATGGTTCCTTTCTTGAGTTTACTGGAGAGTGACCGCGATGGAGCTATAGCACACGTAGGCTCCACACTACCAGAGGGCAGGACTGTGCCACTCGGGGCAGCTAAGAGCCTTTTGGGTCATAAGGGAGCAGTCGCTACCTCGGCATTATCCCTTTCCCACGTTAGACACCGAGGAGTTAATTCCTGATTGTGCAGATTACAGAGCGTTGGAGTGGAAATGTGTATAAACTAGACGACAATCCGGGTTTGATTGATTCATCCGGGAAGTCAATCTAGACCCCCTCCCTTCTTGCGCTCACTTTCCCTGCCCACAGGAAAGGAGCACAGGGGCTTCACAGGTTTTGAGAATGGCAGTTTGGCCGGGGTGCAGGTTCATGTTCAAGGGGAGAAGCAGACGCCACTCGCACCTGCACCTGGCCGGCTCCGCGCTCCTGAGCTTTCTTCCCGGATGCAGTCCCACTGTTTTCTGCCGCTCTGCCTGCTTGCTGGCAGGCAGATGATCTCAGCCTGGCACACACAGCAGCCTCTCTCCCGCAGGCCCAGCTCTTCCTTCTCCAGGCAGGGCCAGGCCACAGATGTGTGCTAATGAGAGCGTCTCTTTGTTTACAGGGTTTGGGATGCGCTGACAGACAATTACATCCCTTCACTCTCAGAAGACTGGAGGGACCCAAACATGGAGGCTCTGAATGGCAACAGTTCTGACACCGAGGTACCACTCTGGGGCCCCCTATTCAGCAGGGTTTGGAAAGCTGTAGAATCCAGTTAGAAAAACATTCAGCAGCTCAACAGTCTTCCACAACAGTGGGTCAGAATCATCGCTGTCAGTGGGTCTGATGAGTTGCGGAGAGGGATAAAAAATGAGATCAGAGGGACACCTATGTATCTGAGGTGACTGGAATGGTTATGTGTCAACAGTGGAAGTGCAGATAACTTCAGTGTGTGTGCGTGTGTGTGTGCACGGGCTCCCATGCCCTAGAGCTGGGACCCAAGGCTGTGCGCATGCCAAGCATGCCCTCTGCCAGCGAGCTACGCCTCCAGCCCCGCAGATAACTGCTACCATTGATCTGTGCACTATAACCTGCTGAATAAGGTGGTTGGTGAAAAGAGGAGGGGGGAGTGGCCTTCACAGGCTTCATTTGTGTTCAAATAATGATGGTATTTTATTTATTTTTAATTTTTTAATTTTTATTTATTTTTTGTCTTTTTGAGACAGGGTCTTGCTCTGCAGTTAAGGCTGACCTTGAGCTCACTTTCTAGCCCAGGCTGGTCTCCAACTCGCAGTGATCCTCCTGCCTCAGCCTCCCGAGTACTGGGATTATAGGCATGTGCCACCACACCCAGCAATGATGGTATTTTAAAAATCTCATTTTTTCCATCTGATAAACAGTTCAGAGTCATCAAAAATAATGCTGACAGATCTTACAGTCTGGCACTGGGGAAGAATTCCTTCCTTCCTTCCTTCTTCGCTCCCTCCTTCCCTCCCTCCTTTCCTTTCTTCCAGAAGCTTGTACATACTAGGCAAGAGTTTCTACTGAGCTACACCTCCAGCCTAAGAGTTTTTTATGAGTCAATCCAGGAGACATTTATGTGTCTGGGCCAGAGTCACTGTCTGTGGGTACTAGTGCCAAAGAACAAAGTAGCCTGAGGTGTTTGGCAAGGACTACTGATGAAGAGGCTTTTTTGGAGTTGATTTGCATAAACTAAGGGAAATGACCTTCCAGAAGGTCCAGATTGCCCCTTCTGGCTGACTCTGCATATAGAATGGATGGTGTCTTAGTCAGTATAACAGAATATGTTAGGTTGACTGATTTATAGGCCACAGAAGTTTGTTTTCCACAGTTGTGGAGGCTGGGGAAGTCCAAGGGGAAGCTCGGGCAATTCAGAATCTGGAGATGGCCTATTTCCTGGTCCATAGACAGCACCTTCTTACTGTGTCCTCACATTGCAGGAGGGACTAACGAACTCCCTTGAGCCAGTTTTATAAGGCACTGATTCCATTCCTGTGAGTTCCATTCACATGACCTAATCAACTCCCAAAGGCTATCACTTAGGAGGTTGAGATTTCAACATAAACATTTTGAGGAGGTACAAACATTTACCCTATAGCAAAATGTAAAATCATGTAATGGCTCTGTCCATGTGAAAGGATAATTTCTGTCTTGCTTGGTTTTCTAGGGTTAGCTCTGAAGGAACTTTGACAGTTGTGTATCAGGAAGGGTTGGCACAGTGCAGAAGATGCAGCAAAGTGATGGGCTTGGGGTATGGATTTTCTCTTCCTAGATGCTCCTGCATTGAGTCCAAAGTAAGAGAACTGGAAACACATTTTCTTATTGGACAGTATATCTGCAGATTATTGCTCACAATTACCCATCAAAGAGATCAGCATTTGGTTGACTTGTGGAGAAAGTGGCTGTACACCCTTCTTTAGTCTTGTGATAATTTAAATTCAAAATACTCAGAACCTCAAGTACCACTGACTGAAGCAGGCACGATGATGACTTGGAGACTAAGGTTTGCTAGAGACTTCTCAACAGACACGGTAGCTGTATCTGCAGTGCTGTCTTGAGCTCTTGCCTGCTTGTTTTCCTTTGTACAGGTAGATGCACAGTGCTGAGAAGTTACCCAGAGTGCACAAAAGGAGGCCATAATGCAATAAGTCTAGTTACTGAAATTAAATCAGGCCCATCATGCCACAAAAGCCCGATTTTGCTCTGTTATCTCTTTGGCCACCTCTCTGGCTTGTTTTGTGGATTAAACCAAAAGACATATAAGATGGTCTGTCCTTCCAGAGGACTAATTTATCCTCATCTGCAGATTTCGCTCAAGAGAGCTAATATTTCAGGGCAAACCGAGTGACCCTGGGAAGGATGACCTTGAGTGGTGCTCTGTGGCAATCTTCCATCTAATCCCTGGTAAAAGGGTGGAGCAGCAAGAGTGGATGGAGGAAGGCTTTGCTTTTCTTTTCTGCTTTTCTTTTTTCTTGTCTTTATTTATTTATTTTTTTTGAGACAGGGTCTCACTATGCAGTACAGGATGGCCTTGAGCTCACTATGTATGTAGCACAGGCTGGCTTTGAACTCGCAGTGATCCTCCTGCCTCAACCCTCTGAGTGCTGGGATTATGGGCATGTGCCACCATGCCCAGCTTGGCTTTTCTATTTCTTACTTCTTTGTTATTTGGATTAATCACAGTGGAAATGCTTTAGTGGATCTCAGTTTAAATGACTCACTAGGTTAACCAGTGCTCTGAATTCCTTCTGTAAAATGTACTGAACCAGTTGAGTGCTCAGAGGATGCATATGCGCGGACCTGGTTGCACCCCTGAAGTAAGCCCAGTATGGGCTGCCAGGTGGTACATTGCAAGAGGCGTTGCTCCTTCTTAGCCTGTTCATGCTTGTCCTTGTGACTGAAGCTAAGTAATTTATCTAAATAATATAGGTATTATTTAATTGTGACTGCAAGAAGAGTCATGTTTGCTTTGCTGTAAATCAAAGTAACATATGTACAGTGGACTATTGACTTATGAACTCAATTCATTTGCTAGGGCTGATTGTAATTCAAGTGGGTGTTAAGTCAAGACTTTTTCCCATTGGAAATACCAATAAAGTGTTACAAACCACCAATGCACCCTTTAACTAACCTTTTCATAACAAAAAGGGCTGTTTGATGTGTGTAATTTACCAGAAAAACCAATAATTTTCTTAGTGTATTCACCAAGAAGTTATAGAATGTGCCTAGTTTACCAGAAACAACAATTTCACGCTGTACAGGTGGCATGTTTGGCTTGCAGGGAGGGAGGATGAAACTGAAGGTGGTTGCTGTTTGGAAGGAGAGGCCCCTTCCATAAGAACAGCAGGAATGTGGCTTTCTGCTGTCCTTTCTGTCCTTGGGAGTGTCTGTAGCCCACTAGGACCTGCTTCTGGCTCCCTAGGTCCCAGCCTTTTAAGAGTTAATAACTGGGGTAAGGTTGTCTGTTTCTGTCTTTTCTTTAACACTGTTGTGTAGTATGACATGATAATGTCCTTAAGCAAGTGAATTCAGCAATTGGCTTTTTCTCTGTCTAGGTGGATCTTCCTTTTTTTTTTTTTTAAACAAGCTTTCACTATGCATTTCAGGCTGGCCTTGAGCTCACTTTGTAGTCCAGGCTGGCCTCAAACTTGCAAGGATCCTCCTGCCTCAGCCTCCTGAGTGCTAAGATTACAGGCATTGCCACCATGCCTGGCTAGGATCTTCTCTACAAATGTTTGTAGCTCTTTCTGTTTATCCAGAATTTCCTTTATTTCTAAAGAAGAACTTTGCTGCACTGCTTCTGATACTGCCCCTCCTCTTCTCAAAGCTCTTCAGCTGCCATTGTCTGGGGCTCATCCAGAAGCTGAAGTTCCTCTGTAGGTAGCTCCTCCGAGTGCTCCTCCACCAGTTCCTCAACATCACCCCTGTCTACCTGCAAGTCTGTGGACTCCGCTGTAGTGTGAATGTAGTCAGTCATGGGGTCAAATGAATGTTCAGGCTCATCCACACAGCCTTCAAAGCCTCTCCTGCATAGTTCTAGGCCACGCTTCCAGGCAGATCAGTGTCCTTAGAAAGACATTTGCCCAGGATTTCTCAATTAACTCCATATAAGAAAGGATATGTTCCTTCCAGAACTCTTTAAGGGTTAAATCTGTATCTGAGACCATCTGGAAGCACTTCAGGAACAGTTCCTTGGTGTATAGCTTCTTAAAGTTAGCTATAACCACTGGGCGTGGTGACACATGCCTGTAATCCCAGCACTCAGGAGGCTGAGGCAAGAGGGTTGGCACAAGTATGAGGCCAGCCTGAGCCACAAAGTGAGTTCAAGCTCAGCTTGAACATTGTAGCAAGACTCTGTCTTGAAAGAAAGAGAGAAAGAGAGAAAGGAAGGGAGGAAAGGAGGAGGATGGGAAGGAAAGAAGTGGGGGAGGGAGGGAAGGAGGGAGGGAGGGAGAGAGGGAGAGAAAAAGAAAGAAAGCTATGCCCTGCTGGGCCATAAACTGCAGTAGAGTAGAGCCATGGGAATTCTTCAGCTAGTTCTTCTTCCAAATCGCATGGGTGACCATTGGCCATGAGGAGGAGAACCTTGAGAGGTAAACCTTGTACTCTAGGTATTCTTAACAGTAGGACAGAAAGCCTCCTGATCCACTCAAGAAAAAGTTATTCTTGTTACCCAGCTTTTTGTGCTAGATCTCTGCATGCCCCCTGGGCTATTCTTCATGACTTTATGTTTTCTGAACACTCTAGGAGTCTCAGAGTGATAAACCAAGAGATGCTTTAGCTTGAGGTCACCAGTCACATTGGCACATAACAGTAAGGTTAGCCTATTCTTCATTGCCTTGTGGCCTGGCATTTTCATCTCTTCCTGGTACGTATTATCTCCTGGGCATTTTCTTCCAGAAGAGGTTTACCATTCCTAGTTATGTTATGAATCCCAGTTTTTGCTTTAAAATTGTGAAGCTACCCCTTACTGTCAGGAAATGTTTCACCATTATCACTCACTGATGGATTATTCTTTATGAGATCTACATTTATGGTCCTAGCTTTTTCCCGAATTATAAACTCAGATAGACTATAACCTGCTGTCTGCCTTTCATTTATCCCCACTTACAATACCCTCTCATCTAACACTGTTGCTGATAACTTACTCTTTTGAGCAACACCTTTAGCAACACTAGCTTCCTTATTCAAATCTTTTCTCTGTGAGATTGTGGAGATGGTGGATTTTGGCATGCTGTGCATAGTAACGAGATCAGTCACACAAACATCACTCTCCTCTCTCTCCACAGCTGTCTTCTTCTTTTTGATTGTGATTGCTTTCTTTCCCTTCCTTTCCTTCCTTAGCTTCTGTTTTAGCCTTTTGGGGCCATTTTGACAACAGTAATCTTAACAGTTATATAAAGCACTAACCAAAATCACACCACAAACATGCACATCTGGGTTTAGACTGTTGCTCATGGACACTTAACATGTGCTTTTCTGGCACTGTGAGTCTTTATTTACAACTGCACAAGCAGCTGGCATTTGGGTTGTAACTCAAGACTTTGATTTAAGTTAAACCTAAAATTCTGGCTGTAACCCAAGCTGTTCATATGCGAGGCCAGTTGTAACTTGAGGGTCCATTCTATGTAGTTTAACAAAGTCAAAGAGTACTTTTTAAATACTGTTAGGTCAGAGTCCCTTGCGTTTGTCTTTCCCTGCTCTATAGTGGTGACCACTTTTATTTCTTTCAGCTGTTTTTGTTCGTTTATTTTGTTTTGGGCATAGAGTTCTACTTGTCTGCTGGCATATTGATATTGCTGTTTGCCTTTCAGAGCTTTCAGTGGTAACAGGCCACTGCAGCAATGCTCTACGTTCACCGCCACTCTTAGGGTTACTTTCTCATCACTGAGACCCAAGACCTCATTCCTACAGTTTGCAGGAGGAAAGGTTTTGGCTCATAGTTTGTAGAGGTTTCAGTCCATCAAGAGAGATCAAAGGAGGAGGCAGGACAGAGACCCTGCCGGGCCACGCCCCAGGGACTTGCCTCCCACCAGGCTCACCTCCCAGCCTCACAGTTAGCTCTAAACTCACCAGTTGATGACTAACCCGTTGGTGAATACCACACCTCCGTGATCTGACCGCTTCCCCGAAGCCCCATCTATGCGTACTATAACATTATTTCTTTGATTCTGAAAACTTATAGTTTGAGGGCTGGGGGTAGCGCAGTGGCAGAGTATGTGTTTACCATGTGTGAAATGTCCTGGGTTCAGCATATATGTGATGAAGATTTAATGTTTTTTTTTGAGACAGGGTCTTGCTATGTAGTTCAGGCTGGCCTTGAACTCACTTATGTAGCTCAGGCTGGTCTCCAACTTGCGGCAATGCTGCCTCAGCCTCCCGAGTGCTAGGATTGCAGGTGTGTGGCTACATTTAGTTCTTTTACACAGCTCCAATACTAATACTTACTGTTTTCCTTTTGTAATATAGTATTGTAATTAATCTATAGTCAATTCAATATTAAATATATATGCTATTATAACTATAAACTATTTCTAGCTGACCCATGTAGTATTCCATAAGAATATACCCTCTATATACCCTCTCTCATACAATTTTTAGTTTATCCTGGAGTAAAGAATTAACCCATTTGTTTTTTCTTTGCTTCACCTCCATTATAAATATCCCTGGTTTGAGTAAAAATTCTGGCTGAAGTGTACAGCTTAAAATATGCTTGCATTGTGTTCTCTTACATACTGATCAACCAGGTGTGGCCACAAAGGGAGACAGGAAAGAGGGTCAGGAGAGCAAAGTTTTTTATACAGTGCTCCCTTCGTGTCTGGGGGGAGTGGCGAGATTGGTCCCAGGGCTCCTTGCCAGTATCAAAGTCTAAGGATGTGCAAGTTCATACTTAAAATGGTATAGTTTTTGCATAGAACCTGTGCACCTTTTCTTGTACCCTTTAAATTGTCTCTAAGTTAGTTATGATACCTAATACGATGTACTTTTTTATTTTTATTTTTTGGTCTTTTTGGGACAGGGTGAGTCTCACTAGGCAGTTCAGGCTGGCCTTGAACTCACTTTATAGCCCAGGCTGGTCTCGAACTTGCAATGATCCTTCTGCCTCAGTGTCCTGAGTTCTGGGATTATAGGCATCCACCACCATGCCCGGCCTGTAAATGTTATATAGCTATTGTTGTGTATATATAGATGTATATATAAACAACAACAAAAATGTTTAAAAGGTTAAAACATCACTATATACAGAAAATAAAAAATATAAACAATACCATGGTTAAAAGATCTGCTAAGTGTAGTGGCACATGCCTATAATCCCAGCACTTGGGGTGGCGGTTTGAGGCAGAAGGATCTTCATGAGGTTGAGGCCAGCCTGAACTGCACAGTGAGCCCGTCTCCAACAACAACAAAGAGAATCAGATATTCTGTCAATTCAGTATTTTTCTGCCATGAACGGGTGTGGCCGCCCACTAGATATCTGGCATAACTTGTCCTAGGCATTTCCTTCACCTTCATCTGGGGGTTCTCCCTGCTTCCTGTCCCGTCCTCTAGGGAACGTATGTTTACCTTCTAGGAATAGCACCTTGTTTTGATGGGGGTGGGGAGGACAGTGTGTGCTTGACAAAAGTGTACAGAGGAATGGGTTTTTTTAGAGCATGCAAACTGTCTTTCACCTGTTACTTGAGCGGGTTGCATTTGGTAGATAACTGTTCTTGCTCATACTCACAATTCTGAAGGCATTGTTCTCTAGTTTTCAGTTGCTCTAGAGAAGCCCAAAATCCACAGTGATTTCTGTTCCCTCTTTCTGTTTATATCTTTTCTGTTTTCCTTTCTCATTTGAAATTGGACAATGTGAGCCTTATAGTGAGTTTTTCTCATTCATTGCACATTACAGTGTGTGCTCAACCTACAAGCTTGTGGCTTTCAATTCTGGTGTAATTCCTTGCAGTGTGTTTCTGACGGTTAATTATTTTTGTCTTCTGCCCCTACTGAGATGAGTATGCAATTCTCCTCCTTTATTATGCTGATATGATGAATTACATGAATTAATTTTCAAATATTAAATCAACCTTGCATAATAAACCCAACCTGTCATGAGGTGAAAACCTTCTGTTTTATTTTTTGGCTTTCTTTTTTCTTCTGAAGCTTTACTGAAGCTTGGCATATAATCAACTGCGCAGATTAAGTGTATAATTTCATGAGTTGTGCTATGTGTGCACATCTGGGAAGCTGCCACTCAGTCCTGACCTTGAACATGTGTCTGCCCTCCTTCCCTCTCAGGCCCCAGTCTCTGGGCTTTGCTGCTTTTATCTTTTTTGAGACAGAGTCTTGCTATGCAGTTCAGGCTGACCTTGAGCTCACTTTGTAGCCCAGGCTGGTCTCGAACTTGCAACAATCCTCCTGCCTCAGCCTCCTGAGTGCTGGGATTACGGGCGTGCGCTGCCATACCTGGCTGTTTTGCTGCTTTTAGTTACTGTCATACAGTTTGCATTTTCTAGAATTCTGTATACGAGGATTCATGGAGTATGCACTTTTGCCTGCCTTTTAAAACTCACTATAATTATTTTCTTTATTATTATTTTTCAGCCCAGAGGATTAACTCGAGGCCTTTCATTTGCTAGGCAAATGCTCAACCATTGAGCTACACCCCAGCCCAGTGTAATCCTTAGCTATTCAGGATATCAAGTATATCCACAGTTCATGCCTTTGATGGCTAGTAGTATTCTGTAGTATGGCTGTTTCACAATATGTTTTTTGCAAGCACCTATAGATAAACACTGGGTTCCTTACAGGTTTTGAATATTGCAAATAAAGTGAACATTCTTGTCTAAATCCTTGTGGAACATAAGCTTCTGTTTCTCTTGGATAAAAACCTAGGGTTAGAAGACTGAGTCATATAATGAGTGTATATTTAACTCTGTGTGTGTGTGTGTGTGTGTGTGTGTGTGTGCGCGCATCCCCAGCCCTTTTTATTTTTTGTTTAGAGACAGGATCTCTCTAAGCTACTGAGCTCCCCAGGTTGGGGTGGAACTTCCTGCCTCAGCATCCCGAGTGATGGGATTACAGGCCTGTGCCACCACACCTGGCTTATGTGTCTTTTCGAGACAGGGTTTTAATATGTAGTTCAGGCTGGCCTTGAACTAATTTTGTAGTCCAGGCCAGCCTCAAACTTGCAACAGTCCTCCTGCCTCAGCCTCCTGAGTGCTGGGATTATAGGTGTGCACCACCACACCTAGCTATGTGTAACTTTTGAAGGAACTACCAAGCTGTTTTCTAGTTTGAGAGCTCAAGTTGTTGCACATTCTCACCCACAGTTGTTATGGAAGTTTTTAAAATTTAATTTAGACATTTTAGTGAATGTATAATTGTATCTTATTTTGGTTTTAATGTGCATGTCACTAGTGACATAGGATGTTCATCTTTTCAAGTGATTATTTATAATCTATATTTTTTCTTTTTTTTTTTTTCCTTGAGACAGGGTCTTTCTATGTAGTTCACAGAACTCACTATGTAGTCCAAGCACTGCAGCAGTTCTCCTGCCTCAGCCTCCCAAGTGCTGAAATTATAGGCATGAACCTTATGACCTGTGTGTTTTATGAAGTACCTGTTCAGATCAATCACTTGTCCATTTTCTTAACGGGATGTTTGTGTGATTATTGAATTGTAAGAATTCCTATAAATCTACCTATAAATCTGTTGTCAGATCTGTTTTACAAATATTTTATTTTGGCCTTTTAACTTCTTAATATTATGTTTCTTCTTTTTTAATGATGCTGGGGATTGAACCCAGGGCCTCACACATATACTAAGCACATGCACTGACATTCCAGTTTATTGATACTTTGTTTTTTATGGTTTACACTTCTTAAATTGTATTTCAGAAATCTTTTTGTCTTTGCTTTTCTTTCATCTGTTTGTTCTAAGGCAGAATCTTACTATGTAGTTCAGGCTGGCCTTGAATTCATGGCAATCCTCCTGCGTCAGCCTCCCGAGTGCTGAGATCAGGCATGTGGCAACATGCCTGGCAGAAATCTTTGTAATAACTGAGGTCAATAAGATTTTCTTAAGTCTTCTTCTAGACATTGTATCATGTTAGCTCTTATGTCTATGATCGAGTTCAAACTCGTTCCTGTATAATGTGAGGTAAGGGTCAAGTTTCATTTTTTTTCCCATGTGGCTATTTAATTGTACCAGTACCATTCATTAAAATATTATCCCTCCCTCCATTAAATTGTTTGGGCACCTTCATTGAAAATAAATTGATCCTGTAAACATGGGTCTGTATCTGAATTACTTTTTTTTTTTTGAGATAGGGTCTTGAGGGGTGGGCATATAGCTCAGTGGCACTAGTGCCTGTCTAGCAAGCCCAAGGTCCTGAGTTCAATTCCCAGTACCAAAAAATAAAAAATAAAAGAGATAGGGTCTTGCTATGTAGTCCAGGCTAGCCTTAAACTCACTATCTCACTAGGTATCCTGCCTCAGCCTCCCTAGTGCTGAGATTATAGGCATGTGCCACCATGCCCAGCCTCTGAATTCTGTTTATATATATTATATTATTGTATGTATATATCTGTCTTTATGCCTATACAGCACTGTGTTGATTATTATAGCTTTATTCTAAGTCTTAAGATAGAATATGTTCTCTGTTTTATTCTTTTGTTTTTTTCTCAGACTTTTGTTTTGACTATATTAGGTCATTTATAGTTCCATATAATGAAAATCTACAAAGAACTTGAACTGAAAAACAAAAAAAAACTTGATTGTGTTGAATCTGTGGATCATTTATATAGAGAGACCGATTTACATTTATTGATTTTTAGATATTAAATCAGCATTTCATTTTTAAGATAAACCTCAGTTATGATGCCTTGGCAAACAGAAGCACAGAACGGACACCCAGGATTTGGAGGCAGATTTATCTGATGTTGAGGGGCACTGATTAGGATCATTACCAGAATACCAGGCCTGGATCTCTGATGGTCTAAAGCTTTTATATGATGCATAAGCAGTAGGTACAAAAGTGAACCATAACAGCCGGGAAGTTCTGATCAGCTAGCAGGTGAGATCACTGGTTACAAGTCTAGATGAAGGACCATCAGTTATAGGAATAGATTAATGATCACGGTGCTTGTTACAGTCAGACATCCTGCATGTTTGATTACACTGTAGTGGTTACAGAGGAGGAGAAAGTAGTTACAGAGCCATGAAGCAGTTACGGAGCTAGGCAGTTTCAAAAGGAAAGGTTTTAAAAAGGACAATCTCTCTTGTGCAGTTTTTCCTCTTTATGTAATGTGGAATTTGGTTTACTAATAATTTTTGTTCTTTTCCTGTAATTTGCTTCTGTTCTGAGATCATTGAATTAAAAATTATTTTATTTTGTGAAAACTTTTGTTAGATTGATGTTATTTCTTGCTTAGTGTTTTTGTTTGGTTTTTTTTGGGGGGGATAAGGTCTACTGTGTAGTTCAAGCTGGCCTCGAACTCATGACAGTCCTCCTGCCTCAGTATCCTGAGTGCTAAGATTACAAGTGTACATCACCATGCCCAGTTTAAAATCTTTTTCCAATATAAATTTATCCACTCTAGCTTTTTTTTTGTCTTTTTGAGACAGGGTCTCGCTATGCAGTTCAGGCTGGCCTTGAGCTCACTTTGTAGCCCAGGCTGCTCTTGAACTCACAGCGATCCTACTGCCTCAGCCTCCTAAGTGCTGGGATTACAGGTGTGCGCCACCAGGCCTGGCTTCTACTCTAGCTTTCTTATGCATATCATTTGTGACATATATGTATATATGTAAATAAAATGTTCTTTCCATTTTATGTCTTATTCAATTGCTATCTTTTTTGTACTTTCAGTCTGTTCTTTTTCTGTTGTTGGTACTGAGAATCGAACTCAGGACCTTATGCTTGCCAGGCAGGCATTTATGCCACTGAGCTGTATCCCCAACTCTTTTTTATACTTCTGAAAAGTGGTTTCTTGCTGGGCATGGTGGTGCATGCCTGTAATCCCAGCACTTAGGAGGCTGAGGCAGTAGGATTGTTGTGAGTTCAAGGCCAGCCTGAACTGCATAGTAAGACCCTGTCTGAAAAAGACAGAAAAAAAAAGTGATTTCTCTAGGGATTGCAGTATACATTATTTAGTTATTCATTTGGCTTATTTGCAATAACTATTGTGCCTCTTTACGTAAAATATAAAATTCCTACCAGGATAAGTCTATTCCCCCCATCTTCTGTGCTATTGCGGTCATATATTTTATTTCAGTTTGTATTTTATGCACCACCATGTAAAATAATTTTTGTTCTGGACAATTACTTGTCTTTTGAAGAAATTAATAAAAGGAAAATAATAGTATTTTCAGTGTTCTTGGTCATTCCTGCAGGTCTGGTTTTTAATTACTCCTTTTCATCCACCAAGAACTTTTTATAGGATTTCTTTTTTTCTTTCTTTCTTTCTCTCCTTCTTTCTTCCTTTCTTTCCAGTTTGGTACTGGGAATAGTGGGGGCTGAAACCAGGGCCTTCGCACTGAGTTACACCCACAGATGTTTTTTCGCTTCTTATTTTTGAGCCAAGGGTCTCACTAAGGCTCTGAGCTACCTAGGCAGGGCTTAAACTTGCCACCTTCCTACAATTACAAGTGCTGGATTACAGCCGTGCACCACCAGGCCTGACTTCACAGGATTTCTCGTAAGGCCATGCGTGACGGGTTCTTTCAGATCCATTTATTTCATGGTTTCCCCCTTCTTTCCAGGGCCCTGTACTACATAGCAAGACCTTATCTCAAAAAGATAAAAAATAATAATGTGCTTGAGCAATGTATGTATGCTTATTTGCTTTTTTGTTTTTTTGTGGGTTTTTTTGGAGACAGCGTTTCCCTGTGCAGTGCAGGCTGGCCTTGAGCTCACTTTGTAGCCCAAGCTGGTCTTGAACTCCCAACGATCCTCCTGCCTCAGCCTCCTGAGTGCTAGGATTGCAGGTGTGCACCACCACGCCCGGCTCAATTTGTTTGTATTATTATTATTTAACAATTGGCCCACTTTTTTTTTTTTTCTAGTACTGAGGATTGAACCCGGGGCCTTCACACTGAGCTATGTCCCCAGCACTTTCTTATTTTAAGATAGGATCTTTGCCAGGTGTGGTGGCACATGCCTGTAATCCCAGCAGTTTGGAGGCTGAGGCAGGAGTATTAATTGTTAGTTCGAGACCAGTCTGGGCTACAAAGTGAGTTCACAGAGAGACCCTGTCTCGAAGAAGACAAAAAAAAAAAAAGACAGGATCCTGCTAAATTTCCCAGCTTGGGCTTGAACTTGCAATGCTCCCACTTCAGCCTCCTAGAGTGTTGGGATTACAAACTGACACCACCACATCCAGCTAACCTTTGTCCACTTTGAATCAACCTATTCTGTTCCTACCTGTGATTTAACAGACAGTATATTTTGATCCCTGTAACTTTTTTTTCACAACAGATAGCTGTTGTCTAGGACAAGAGGGAATAGAAGTCCAGGACAGGACTCTTTCTATTCTTTAGGTGATCGGGAAACTAATTTATGTAGGAAGGTGGGACTAGATCTGGGCAGCCACTGGGCTACGATTTAGCTGTTTGCTCATTAGTTCTTTCAGTAAATACTCAGTCTCCGCATGCGGTGGGGGATCACAGCGTGGGAACACAGAGCCTTCCAGCGCATAACCCACACACATGTTTCCTGGTTGTTCACAAGCATAAAAGGGACATTGTAACCCTTTCCTTGAGCTGGGTACATACTGATAAATTTCTCTTCTTTCTTCTACTTTTTGTCTGGAGGTTAAAAAAGTCTGTTCTCTTAACTTTAGCCAGGGAGGGAACCACCCATGTGAATCATTGGTGGGAAGGGCAGGGAAGTATTAGGCAAAGGGCTAACTATGCAGCAGAAACTCCCTCTCCATGAGTGGTGTCCTCTGGAATGCTTTAACAAAGGCACTAGTGAATGGTCAATATTGGATACAAGGACTCAACAGAATTCTTTTCTTTTTTTTTTTTTTTGCGGTACTGGGGATCGAACTCAGGACCCTGCGCTTGCTAGGCAGGCGCTTATTCCACTGAGCTATATCCCCAGCCCCCTCAACAGAATTCAAACCCAACTTGAACCACCACGCAGCAAGCTTTAGTAGTGCCACAGGCTCTGCACTCATCCGCAAGCTTCTGCTACCCAGTGACAGTGTCAGTCCCCTCCCCCAAAGCAGGAGGGAAAAACAGCTTGCTGCTGCTTATGGCAGAACCCTGTCTGGATCCAGGGAAGGAAGGCACCTGGAAGGACGGGTTTTTTTTTTTTTTTTTGAGGGGTGGGGCACTAGGAATCAAACTCAGAATCTCTTGCTTGCCAGGCAGGAGCTGCGCACCACTGAGCTAAATCCCCCGGCCCCAGATTTTCTTTAAAGACCCTAGGTTATGTCAGCAGAATGGAGTGAATTAACCTCTACTCCATTAAATGGAGAGAGTCAAATTAATTTAGTCCACAGAGAAATGCATCTCTGAACAACCTGGCCAGAGGACTGTTATGGCTTTCCCATGGCTGCACAGAGGCCAAGGGGGCGACCTGTGTAACTTTTATGTCTGTGTCATGTCCCAGGGATGAGTGTCCATACACAGAGGTGCTATTGGTTTCCCTTCCTCTCTCTTGCTCTGCTCGTTGTCCTCCAGCTTCCATTCTGTGAAAGACACTGCCGTGGTGGGGGAGCGAAGGCCGAGAGTCTGTGACCAGCCTATGCAAAGGGGCAGGGCTCCTGCACCAGTGGTGGAAGCTTGGGACATGACAGTCTGGCAGGATTGAGAGGAAACAGAAACCAGGCCCAGAAAGGATGAAGAAGGGTGAGAGAGGCAGAATCAAAAACAGGAGGAGGAGCAAAAGCCAGGACGGGGTGGATCTGATGAAACCCGGGAGCGGGGCAAACCCACAGACGGACTCGGGAAGGGGCCAGGCTTTCTGGGAGTGCTTTGTGTGTCTTCTCCTTTCCCTGTGCATGTTGGTGGGAGATTTCTGAGGCCTGAGAAAATGAGGGGTGGGCGTATCTCCCATGATGGGAGCTCATGGTAGCTTTCATAAGCTTCTAGTTGATGGTCACATCTGTTTACCGATTTGCGCACTACAGATCTGTAGGCATTGTGCCTGAGAGCGAGATGGGAAAGAACGCACCAAGCATCCAAGCCACAGCCCAGGTTCATTAACGCTGGCATGGAAAATGTCTCCATAAAAGCTCCCTCCCTGCCTTGCACCCCCCGGGGGGAGCCTCGGGAAGGGAGATGATACATTGAAAGGTGCACTATTAACAGACAGTGAAACTCACAAAGATTGGATGCATTTCATGGGGTTTTTGTTTCTGTTTTAGACAGGGTTTCACTATGCAGTTCAGGCTGGCCTCAAACTCATGGCAGGTCTCCCGCCTCAGCCTCTCTGGTGCTGGGATTTAAGGTGTGCGCCACCACACGGGGCTTGGGATGCATTTTAGAAAATGTAAACATTGCAATTTCATAGCCTTAATACTTGTATTAGTCAGCTTTCTGTTGCCGAACACAATACCCAACACCCCCAACTTAGAGGAAGAGAGATATAATTTGGCTCATATTTAAGGGAATTTAGAGCTGGGTGTGGTGGCAGATGCCAGTAATCCCAGTACTTGGGACACTGAGGCAGGAAGATCTATGTGAGTTTGAGACCATCTACATATTGAATGACATGGTAAGACCCTTTCTCAAAAACAAAACAAAGAATTTAGCCTCTGACCATGGGTGGGCGTGACAGAACAAAGATGCTTCGTTCTTAGGGGCTGGGAAGCAGGGCAGAAGATAGTGCCAGAGAAGAGGTAACGCAAGGCCACACATCCACAACCACACAGACACAGCCGGAAGTGTGCTCCACCAATCCTCCGGGTGGATCGCCAAGCCAGTTAAGTGGACAGTCTGATTGCCCTGCTATAGTACCAAACCCTCATTCCCAAATTCTGGTCATACTCACAGTTGCTACCAGAGACTTACAAAACTAACCTGAACAGAAACCAGCAACCTCTATTTCCTTGAAAGAGCCTACCTTCTATCCCAGGACTGTCCTGGAGGAAGTTCTGCTGTATGAATGCAGCTGTGAACAGCGCGTGGCCCCAGGAGTTTTGTTCTTCTTAGTGGGGAGCCGAGGAAACCAAGCTGCTACCACAGGTGGTAGACCTGGCAGAGACGTGAGCATATGGGGCCGACTGCAGAAATAGATGTCACCATCTGGCACACCAGCCCCTCGGATGATTCCATCACCTCCCTGTCCTACCCCTGCTCCAGGTGGAGAGCAGATGGCCTTTAAAATCTTGAGAGCTTGTGTGCAGGTTTTAGCAGGGGAGCACAGCTACTCCTGTACCCCTGACTGAACGATCCTCCTCTGTCGGGGGTGGTCGTCCTCTTCCATCGAGCTTGCAGCTTCGGAAGGGACATACATGGAGCGCTGAGGGAGGAAGGAGGAAGGGGACACCCTGCTAGCCAGCCAGAGCAGCTACGTCAACCCTGGTGATCAGTGGGGTGACAGATGTCACAGCCAGATTGCCCTCACATCTGGCATTTAAAATCTATTTGCTTAATTTTAAAAATATTACCTAGTTCTGGTTTTAAGCAAATGGAGATAAAAGGTAATGTGCGGTGTTAGGGGTTTCTGCCAAGGTAGAGCTCGAAGCAGAGGAGAAAAGTTTCTGAGGATAGAATACCCCGGGCCTGACTGCTGGGATTTGAACTGGTTGTTTCCTGTAAGAATAAGGTGAATGAACCTCCAGGGGAAAAATGAATCCTCAGCCCAGCCCTCTGAGAGAAAGGAAGACTGGACGAGAGGCGGCTCTGCAGAGGGATTTCCTGGCCTTGCAAATCAGATTTCTGGAAGTAGAGCTCCTTAGGTGGCGGGGTCACTAATTTATGTGGAAGCTGAACTTGAATACCATTCCGTTACTCTTTGAGATATGGTCAGGAAAGCCAGATGTGCTATGCCTATCTTGTTGGACTTTAACGTCCAGAGTCTCAGTGGTTGTGAACCTCTAGGGTCTTACTTAAGGTTATGGAATTTTGGAGACACAGTAAATGGGCTAAACGGATTTCTCCTTTCAGTATTTTTCTCGTTTCGCTTTCCCTTTAGTTCATGTGTTCAGCTTATTCAGCAGTATCCCCCATGCATATTTATTACATTCTCGTCAGCCGTGAGATCACAACTAGATATTGGTAACAGGACGGCACACTGCGTCGTACTCTAAAAGCCACGGCTTATTTGGATGGGAACAACTACCCTTAACATGCTCCAAGAAAATCTGGAGACACACCCCCAGATTGGCACTCCTTAAGAAACAAAGTAAGCATGTCTTCGCTGCAGGATCACTCATCTTGAGGTTTCTTGTTCACCCAAAGGTGACCTATCCAGTGGTCAAAGAACAGGGCTGATCCTTTGGAGTCAAAACGGTGCTGGCTGCTCCTGCCCTATTGTTTTCCTCTGTCCACACTAGCCGCGGTGATGCCTGCTGTGTGGCAGGGCGCGCTGGGTATTGGTCACAACTCTGGACTCCTGCAGCTTCCTCTGCAGGCAGTGGGGGACTGCAGTGGCCTGTCAGTCAGCACCATGCGTTCTGGAGACTACAGAGAACCCTAGCCTTGTGATGGTCGATCAGCATTCCCTCTCCCTTCCTGCTCCAGATCCATGAGAAAGAGGAGGAAGAGTTCAATGAGAAGAGTGAAAATGACTCTGGAATCAATGAGGAACCTCTGCTCACAGCAGACCAGGTATGAGTCTCCCTGTAGGTTCTTCTTCTTTAGGCTTTTTGAGACAGGGTCTCTGTGCGGTTCAGGCTGGCCATGAGCTCACTTCGTAGCTCAGGCTGGTCTCCAACTCACAACAATCCTCTTGCCTCAGCCTCCTGAGTGCTGGGATTACAGGCGTGCGCCACCATGCCCGGAACTCCCTGTGGGTTCTTGCGGCCTTTTGCTCTTTGGATAGAGAAAAGGTGTAAGAGAATGTACTTGTCACATCCACTTGAAGCAGAAGGAAGCTGCATGGTCTTGTGGTGGCTTAAGAAGTCCGGGTGCCTTTATGCCACCTGCAGTGAACACGAACGTACTTCCTGACACTCAGGTGGGTGGGCTCAGGCTATGATGACCGCAGGGGATAGGCCTGGTACCCAGTGGCTTCGTGATCAGCTCAGCCTCCTGCTGCAGTTCCGTGTACTCAGAGTCAGGACATTTAAGTGAGTTTCCCAAATGTCTATTCGTCCAAAGAAGAGAAGTGACAGGTGAGGCTTCTGTGTGATGGATACTTCTTCACTTTTCACAGGACCCTAAAAGTTTTGCATTTCCAAGAAGGAGCCTTAGAGACACTTCTGTCTTTGTGAGAAGAAATAGAAGGTTTCACATTCAATTATAATCATACTTTAGCTTTAGTAATTATTGGGGAGGTTAGTGTTGAGTCTGGGTTCCTTATTCAATGTTTTAGTCAATAGATACCTATGAGTGCTTAGTTTGAGCCAGAAACAAAGCAAGTTTTCAAAAAATCTTTCTGGAAATGTTCCACTGGGAGCCATCAGTGCCCCCAAAGGGCCTAATGAAGAGGTGCTTCTTCATATTTGTGGTGAAAAGGTAGGATTTCTTTGCTTTTTAAAAGTATCTTTAATTTTTTGAAAGTGGAATTTGAAGCAGGTAAAGAACAGAAGGTAGAAAAGAACAAGGGCTGACAGTGATTCTCATGACTTGTGAGGAGGAGCCAGGCCTCAGTGATAGAGATCCAGTGAGAATCTTCGCCCTAGAAACTCAGCCATAAAACCCATAAGCATGGTTTGTGTCATGTTTTCACATCCAATAAATCAGCTTTTTTTTTTTGTGGTCTTTTTGAGGCAGGGTCTCACCATTCAGTTTTGTATCTCAGGCTGGTCTCCAACTCACAACAATCCTCCTGCCTCAGCCTCCCAAGTGCTGGGATTACAGGCGTGCGCCACCACACTTGGCACTAAATTAGCTTTCAGTAGTCTAGATCTAGGGGTCCCTTAAGTTCCTAAGTAGGGCTGAAGAGGAATTATTCTAAAGGAGGAGCCCGAGCCTCCTGACCTTCGGTCCACCCTACCAGGAGGAAACCCACTTCCACGACCATAGCCCCTCACAGGTCTGGAACATGCAGCTGTATAAATGTACTGTAGCCACCAAAGTCACCTGTAGAGTCAGGTTTGTAAGAGGCTCGCCTTACTCTGACTTCTTTATCTGTGTACAATCAGTGTGCACAGTCTCCACTGTTAGTCCATTAGGCAGCTACCGAGTCTTTACCTCCACCTGTAGAGGTGTAATCTCCATCAGCAGTGGAGATTAGAGCCGAGCTTCTTGCCTACTTTCTGCTCTAGAAACCCTGACTCTCCTTCTATCATTTTATTATCTTTATTTTCACTTGTTGCTAGGTAGCTTTAATTCCTGTTCGGGTGAATTCTGGAGAAATAGCTGCTTTCCTTCCCGTTTTGAGCTGTTCTGGGAACCTTCTTTTTCTCCCTAGTCACATGTATCGTGACAATTAACGAACTGGGTTTTGTGTTAAAGTTGCATGGATGAAATATTTTCCCACTTGGAAATAAAATGCTCAGCAAATGGAAGTCAGTGTTCCTTTCCAGGCAGCGCTGGCTTGTTTTCTGGACAGGGTAGTTTATTTCCAGCAAAGCATTCCTCTAAATGGAGCTCCTGGAAGAGGTTTGTGCATGAAAGAGTGCTTTCCATTAAAGAAAGTGTGGGTGAGCCTTTGCCCAGTTCTATTTTTATTATTAGTATTATTTATTCAAGAACGGCCCTGCTTTGAGAATTTTATAGACCGCACGTTAGAAACATCCTTAACTAATTAGAATCTCAGCCCAGATCCTCCTCCAGGAAAGAGCGGAGCTCACACTCCGTTGTGTACCTTCCTCAGGTAATTGAGGAGATTGAGGAAATGATGCAGAACTCCCCAGATCCTGAGGAGGAAGAGGAGGTTCTAGAAGAAGAGGAGGGAGGAGAAACCTCGTCCCAGGCAGACTCAGTCCTGCTGCAGGAGATGCAAGCTTTGACGCAGACCTTCAACAACAACTGGTCCTATGAAGGTGAGGCCCCGTGTGGGGCGTCCAGGGACGATGCGCCTGCATGGTGCCATCTGTGACAGAACCCAGAGCAGAGGCTTATACATCCAGAGGTGGGCAACACCTTCCCTCCTCCTCCACATCAGGAGTGAAGTGAGTGTTTTTATAAATAAAAAGGTAGTCAGTCAAAATGTACGTGGTCAAGCTAACCACAGCACAAGGCTAAAGAAGGATCGGGGGAAGAACTCGAAACCGCTGTTGCAAAGCAATGGATGATGCGACCGTAAAATCAATGAGAAAAAAATACAAAAGGTGGTAATGATAGCTCAGTTTCTGGAGCCTTTTCTAGGTGCCAGGCATGCTTTTGGCTTTTTGTGTATAATCTCACACTGGCCTACGAGGATTGAGCTGAGTCTTCCATAGGCAAGTGGCTTGTCCAAGGCCTCTGTTGGGGAAGTAGAATTAAACACGAAATCTCTTCAACGTCCAAAAAAACTTCTCCAGAAAGTTCGAAGAAGAAGAAAACATTTTTATTGTTAAGTAAGCATGCAACCAGCAATAGGGCACACATCACAGACAAGGGATGGCAAAGACAGAAAGCAATCTTGCTCTGGTCTGTTGCTAAGTGGACAGAACCCATTACACTAAGTGGGTTTTGCAGCTTGGAGTTAGGTGGTGAGTGAGGCCTCTGTGCTTCCAGCACAGTGGGAGATTAAGCTTTCTCTTCCTTGATGATTGCCTTTCAAAGCAGTAACACCCAGGCTCCTGAGGAAGCCTTTGTGAATTGCGGGAATGATAGGAGGCTTATGTAGCCATTAAAAGAGTGAACATACTTCTGGAAAGGACAAAGAGATTCTGAAAGGAAAATACAGTTGGAGAGAAGAAAAATCTCTTTCCTTACTGATTATTTTCTGTAGTGCTGAGGACTGAACCCAAGACCTCACCCATGCCACGCGCACACTGTAGCACTGAGCTACACCCTCAGCCCCCTTTCCTCCTCCTCAGTGGGGCAAGCCAAGCCTCTCACTGTAGATCGGCACTAGCCCTCAAACCTCCGTAAGTCTGAGTGGTGCAGCCAGCACTTGAAGCCAAGGTTAACTCCCACGTCCAGTCTCTTAATCCCTGAATCACATTAACTCTTTGACACAGGTTTATGGTAACTATGACAGTGGAAAGAAAGGGCTGGATGAACCGTGAGATGCAAAACTGTAACACACACAAGACAAAAATAAAACCCATCAGTCTGAGGGGGTGACAGCTCAGGAGGGGCCCTGTTCCCAGCGGGAGGTCCCCCCATGGGGCAGTGTGGATTTATAAACCACAGAGAGAGCCCAGGTGGGTTGATCAGGGGACAAAGGTGCAAACAAGAGTTACAAGTGACAAAAATCCAGGGACGTGCCTGAAGCACAGCGTGCTGAAAGCAAAGTCCCGCAGCTCCAAGGAGCAGAGACAGGGTGGCGGCGGCTGCCTGGGGTAGTGGGGGGGGCCAGTGGGGGTGATGAATGGAGTTGGCTGCCCTGCTGCATTCACAGCCGCCCCAATGGGCCATTCTCAGCCACACAAAGGCCCCAAACACAGCAGCGTTCAGCAAAGGAGTCATGAAAACAGCTGAGATGCAGAGTGAAATGGCAGAACACAGAAGGCAGAGGGCAGCTCTAGGGAGCAAAAGAAAGGGGGAAAGATGACCAAGCCAGCAAATACCAGGACCGCGCAGAGAGGGAAAGGAAAGGACGGGGCATGATAGTCAGGAGCACACCTGGCAAGATGCTTTCTAGACCCGTTGTAGAAATAGCTGCCGTATTCCATTTGTGACGGACAGGTCAGGGTTGTCCGTGTCTGTGGGGACAGAGTGGCTTCTCAGGCCCTGTGCACAATGTGTGGTGATCAGGTCAGGGTAGCCAGCATGTCTGTCACCTGAGACATTCGCCAGTTCCCTGTGCTGTGCACATTTAAAACCCTGTGTGTGAAGTATTTTGAAATAGCTAACTAATAGTTATCAACTATGTAAATCTACCTTAAGTGAAGCAGGCTTACCGGCCGAGAAGTTAAGTGGAAGTGGTCTGTGTCCCCTCCCCTCGTGTTTCCCACCTGCTCTGTGCCACCTGGCTGGAGCTCAGTGTCCCCTGCACGTTCCCGGTCTCCCCCAGGTCTCCCACAGTTTTGAATCCATCAGTTGCAGGACAGGATGTGCATCTTTGGATCCCCTGCTTATGTTCCTGTCAGCTGTAGTGGGATCAGTTCTTGGGAATAAAAATCAGCTCTTTATTGATCTTCAGCACAGTTGCCAGAAATCTCTCATGCTCTGCCAGTTCCTGACCCGCTCCAATGGGAGGAATATTACAGAGACTGGAAAATAGACAGAACAAGGCATCTAAAAGCCAGGCAGCTGTCCACCCATATTTGTGTGTACAGAATCTACAGGCTTCCTGGCGTTGCTTCTTCTCCTTCTTCTTCCTCCTCTTTTTTCACCCTGCTGACTCCTAATTATGAAAGTTTTTCAGGGATCTCTGAGCAATCGGAGAGGGTCTTCTCTGAGGGAGGCAGGGCTCAGGCCTGGCTGCAGGTGTCAGCTGTGGGTGGTCTTCCCCTGCAGGGCTGAGGCACATGTCAGGGTCTGAACTGACGGAGCTGCTGGACCAGGTGGAAGGTGCCATCCGGGACTTCTCAGAAGAGCTGGTGCACCAGCTGGCCCGCCGGGACGAGCTAGAGTTTGAGAAGGAAGTGAAGAACTCCTTCATCACGGTGCTTATTGAGGTTCAGAACAAGCAGAAGGAGCAGCGGGAGCTGATGAAGAAGAGGAGGAGAGAGAAAGGGCTGAGCCTCCAGAGCAGCCGGATAGAGAAGGGAAACCAGATGCCTCTCAAGGTACATGAGCTGTGTGGCTAGAGAACCGGGTGTACCCAGTCTTGAACCCACGTAACCCTGGGTACCTGGCCGATAGTGGACACATAAACACTTACTGAGCAATGTTATGAGGGGCCCCATGACGGATGGAGCCAGAGGGGCTTCCATAGCACCCCTGTCTGACTAGACACAGGGCATAGACATTAAAAATACAGCCTGGATCCTTAGGCTATACCTTGTCAAGTGGGGCAGAGTCATTTGGAGCTCTAGGCCCTGGTCAGGGTCTCTGCCGCTGGCATGGGTGTGCTCAGCCCTGGTCTGGTTAAGGTATGTGTTGGGTGTCGATAGGGTGCTGAGGGGTTGAAGATGACCAGATGCCTTATTGGTCTCTGTCTTGGTTACTTTTTTCTCATTGCTAAACAAAATATCTGATGCCCAAAATTAAGGAAGGAAAAGTTTATTTAGCTTACAGTATGTAGAGGTTACAGTCCACAGTCAGCTGGCTCCGAGGCAGGGTGACATGACACACAGCAAAAACAACAAGAGCAAAAAGCAGGGAAGCAAGCCTCTTTGCCTCCCTTATACTGTATGCAGGCTGCTGGCCTTCGGGCCGCTGTAGCACTCACACCCCCAATTCCCAGCCCTAGACAATCAACCAGCCACCAATTCTGGATTCAGCTGCCTCCAAAAAACCCACCTCCCCAGGACTGCATGAGGCTTTGGGAGAATACCCAGACACAAACCATGACAGTCTGCAGACAGTATTCTCCAGACCAGTGGTTCTAAATGGGGAGAGCTTAGCATCGTCTATGTAACTTTTTCAAAATGACTTTGTTCAGCTGTATCCCAGACCAACTGCATTAGGGTTGGGATTGTGCATTTTGAAAACGAGCTCCCCACACTTGGACGGTTGCTTTAAATTTGCCCTCTCTGAGAGCCATTTTCCCTCAGATCTTTGCATTATTGTTGTCCGAAGTTTTACTCAACTCCCCCTTTTTCTATGCATTAAAGAATGGAATGGGGCAAACGGGGAGAATACAGAGGACTTACTGCCTGCTGGACCACCTGAATTAATTTTGAGACACGCTCCTCGAGACTACTATTTATTCTTACTAGTCCAGTCTTAAACTCTGCCCTGTTTCTGTGGGCCATCTTAACCCTGACTCCAGTTACTGTGATAGTGTGATAGTGTGGTAGCTCATGGGCCTGGGCACCAGAGTGAGGACACGGGCCCCTGGGGAGGTGACTGCAGGGTGGAAAGCATCTGCCCTTCCTGCATCTCTCTTGCCAGCGCTTCAGCATGGAAGGCATCTCCAACATCCTGCAGAGCGGCATCCGCCAGACCTTTGGCTCCTCGGGAACTGACAAGCAGGTACAGACTGACTCTCTACTCCTTTCTTCACCTGGGTTCTGACAACTCAGCCAGAACCTGCACAAAACTTAAAACCCAGCCGTATTTGTAGAACTATGAATTAAGTTGTTTTAAGGATAAAATGCATCCAAAGGGAACCTGTTTCAGAATCAGTTCCATTTTGGAGTCTAATCACCTCCATTGCATCGGATCACCAGCTGAGCCACTGCTACCACCAAAACCACCTCTTTGGGCTGGCTCTGAGCATGACCTATGCTGTGGCAGCTCCTCATTGGCTCTATGTAATAATGAAATGACTTGCCTGGTGTTGATCAGTTTGTGTTACTATAACAAAACATTGGAGCCAACTATCTTTATAAAGAGAAAAGATGTATTTGGCACACAGTTTTGAAGGATCACAGTCCAAGAATGGGTCGCCTCATTGGTTTGGCTTCTGGTGGGGGTGGCTTATGGCAGAGGTGTATGTAGGAGTGTGTGGTCCCATCTCAAGGCATGAAAGAAGAGAGAGAGGAAAAGGGAGAGACCAAAGTCCTTTAATTCCCCTTGAAAACAAGACTCCTGTGCCTAAGGCCTTTTCACTAAGCCTCATCTCTGTCTCTCTCTGGTTTTTCTTTTTTGGTACTGGGAACTGAACTTAGGACCGTGTACTTTCCAGGCAGGTGCTGTGCCACTGAGCTACCTCCCCAGCCTTAGGCCTCAGCTCTCTATGGAGCTCTGAAGTACATACACATTGCACCCAGGCCATAGCATCCGTGAAGTGGCTTACCTTTGTGGTTATCAAAAGAGGGTTAAAAAAAAATCTGATGAGAACCTGTGGTGTGTTACGCACTGGTGCTAGGCGGTCCTCAGGGGCCAAGGTGGGAAAGTCCTGGTTCCAGCCCTCGTGGGGTGCAGGACTGAGTAAACATGGCAGTGTATGAACCGACGAGCTTGAAAGTATGGAGTAAGTGCTCATGAAATGTGTGTATCTTTCAAACATATCTATAGCAGGATCCTAAGTGTCCAGATTCTACAGCTGCAGCCTGGGAAGAGACCCTAGGAACATTTAACCAGCTCTTTCCTTTCACAGCAGTGAGAATGAGACCCAGAGCAATGAGGCCTTGCTGGTGGCAGAAGCTCCACTGCCCTGCAAAGCCTCTCAGGTGGCCTTGGGGAAGCTGCCTTAGGTCTTGTCTGGCCAGTCCCTGGGCCCCCAGAGGCTGGGTTTGTTGGAGGAGCAGTTCACATCCAGCAGGGGGAGCAAATCGGACATCCAAGACCCTGGGCGGGGTTGACATTCTTTCTCCTGTCATTTCTGACAAAAGAGAAATAATTCCTTCTGAAATGGCACTGCAAAGGACAAAAACAAAACAACAAGCCCTCTGGAAATGTTCTTTGCTCTCAGCCTGAAGGAAAACAAAAGCTCCCCAGGATTCCTAGATAATCAAAAAGTTTCTCGAGTAGAAGAAAGTAGAAGTTGGGACGGAGGGAAGCTTTTCTTGGCTAAATGTGAGGAAAGTCTTCTTTTTAAAGAGACAGCCCCTATGGTGGAGGGAATAGCTCTGAAATCATGATGCGACCACTAGCGTGTTATTGAGAATGTCACAGCTGATGTGGTGTGTGTCTTAGAGGAAAGTGAGGTCTCCATACAGATTTCTGCCCTGCCTTACTTAAACCCAGCGGGACTCTGTTTTGTGACATCTCAGGCTCTATGCCCTGTTTGTCTTACAGTATCTGAACACAGTCATCCCTTATGAGAAGAAATCCTCTCCTCCCTCTGTGGAAGACCTACAGATGCTGACGAACAGTGAGTTCTCTGCTCCTTGCCCCACTTCATGTGTGGGTGTGGTGCTTCCACTGCCTCGGGCCTGAAATTTCCTCAGGCAGCTTTACCAGGGGTCTGAATAGGCTGGACACTATTAGCCACACCACCCTGCACAGGGTAAAATTGAGACACTCTGCAGAGATACCCAGAGCTGTCTTTTCTTTTCCTGAGTTCCTGTAAGGGAAGAATTTGCGGGGGTGAGGGCAGGGGAAGAGCTGGTGCAGAG
>PVLD010012685.1:0-59125 GCA_004027595.1 Dinomys branickii
AACATTACAAAAAGTACTGAAAGATATTCTAGACAGAGAAAAAAGTGACCACAATCCCAAGAACAACAATAGAAAGGAACCCTTAAGCAGAACAAGAAATTAAACAGCAAAAGTAGGAAAGCAACATCAAGTAAACAGCATGACAAGAATAAGCCAACGTATAACAGTTATAACCATCAATGTAAATGGCCTCAATTCACCAGTCAAAAGAAACAGACTGGCAGAGTGGATTAAGAGACAGAATCCCACAATATGCTGTATACAGGAAACACACTTTGCTCAAAAGGAAATCCATAGACTGAAAGTCAAAGGTTGGAAAACAATCCTCCATGCAACAAGTTCCCAGAAAAAAGCAGGGGTAGCTGTTATGTTTGCAGACAATGTAAACTTCAAACTGGTAACAATCAAAAGAGACAAAGAAGGCCACTATATACTAGTTAGGGGAAAACTACAAGAGGAAGAGATAACAATCCTAAACATGTATGCACCAAATACTGGAGCACCAAACTATGTAAGGCAAATCTTAACGGACGTAAAAAACCAAATAAACAATAACACTATTCCAATAGGGGACCTAAATACCCTTTTGATGCAAAGAGACAGGTCAACTGGACTAAAACTCAGCAAAGATATAACAGACATGAACCAAATGTGTGAACAAATGGACTTAGTAGATGCTTACAGAGTGTTCCACCCCACAACACCAGAATACACATTTTTCTCAGCTGCACATGGGACTTTCTCTAAAATAGACCACATTCTAGCCCATAGAGCATACCTACCTAAATGCAAAAGGATTGAAATTATCCCATGCATATTATCTGACCACAGTGCAATGAAACTGGAAATTAATGACAAAGGGAATTCCAAAAGCTTTATAAATACTTGGAAATTAGACAACAACCTTCTGAATAACCAATGGGTCACAGAGGAAATTAGAGAAGAGATTGGAAAATACCTACAAACAAATGAAAATACAAATACAACTTACAGGAATCTGTGGGATGCAATGAAAGCAGTCCTCAGAGGGAAATTTATAGCAATGAACTCACACATAAAGAAAACAGCAAGAGAACAAATAAATAGCCTAATGTTGCACCTCAAACTTTTAGAAAAAGAAGAACAAGTCAAGCCCAAAGCCCAAAGAAGGGAGGAGATTATAAAACTTAGGGCAGAAACTAATGCAATTCAGATGAAGAAAACTCTATAACAAATAAGTGAATCAGAGTTGGTTTTTTGAAAGAGTATATAAAATTGATAAACCTCCAGCCAATCTTATCAAAAAAAGAAAGGAAAGAACTCAAATTCATGCAATAAGTAATAAAAAGGATGAAATCACTACAGATCCTACAGAAATTCAAAAGATCATTAATACCTACTTTGAAAATCTTTACTCCAATAGGGTAGAAAACCCAGAAGAAATCGACAGATTCCTAGAAATGTACGAATTACCAAAGTTGAACCAGGAAGATATAAAAACCCTGAACAACCCAATATCAATTAATGAGATTCAAAATGTCATTAAAAACCTACCGACAAAGAAAAGCCCAGGCCTTGATGGATTCACAACAGAATTTTGGGCTGGGGATATAGCTCAGTGGAATAAGCGCCTGCCTAGCAAGCGCAGCGTCCTGAGTTTGATCCCCAGTACCGCCAAAAATAAAAATAAAAAATAAAAGAAAAAAAACACAACAGAATTTTATAAAACGTTCAGTGAAGATTAATGCCAATACTCCTCAAACTCTTCACTGAAATTGAAAAGGAAACAATTCTCCCTAACTCATTTCTGGAGGCAAGTATCATACTAATACCAAACCAGAGAAGGACCCAACCAAGAAAGAGAACTATAGGCCAATCTCCTTAATGAACACAGATGCAAAGATACTTAATAAAATACTAGCAAATAGAATGCAGCGAATCATAAGGAAAATTATACACCATGACCAGGTTGGATTTATTCCAGGAATGCAGGGATGGTTCAATATTCGCAAATCAATTAATGTAATACACCACATCAATAGAGCCAAAGACAAAAACCACATGATTATCTCAATAGATGCAGAAAAAGCTTTCGATAAAGTCCAACATACATTCATGTTAAAAACTCTAGAAAAAATAGGAATAGATGGCCTCTACCTCAATTTAATCAAAGCCATCTATGACAAGCCAACAACCAACATCATATTAAATGGACAAAAACTGAAAGCTTTCACTTTAAAGACAGGAACAAGACAAGGATGTCCACTGTCACCACTCCTATTCAACATAGTTCTAGAAGCATTAGCCAGAGCAATTAGACAAGAGAGAGAAATAAAAGGAATACAGATAGGAGAGGAAGAAGTAAAACTATCACTATTTGCAGATGACATGATACTTTACATGGAAGACCCCAAAAACTCCACAAGAAGACTCCTTCAATTAATTGACAAATTCAGCAGAGTAGCTGGATACAAAGTCAACACCCAAAAATCAAGAGCATTCCTATACACGAACAACAAACAGACTGAGAGAGAAATTGAGGAAACCATACCTTTTACAATAGCATCCAAGAAATTGAAATACTTAGGAATCAATCTAACAAAGAATGTGAAAGATTTATTCAGTGAAAACTACAGTACTCTGAAAAAACAGATCGAAGAGGATTTCAATAAATGGAAAAACATTCCCTGCTCATGGTTAGGAAGAACCAACATTGTGAAAATGGCCATACTACCAAAATTGTTGTACAGATTCAATGCAATTCCCATTAAACTACCATCAACGTACCTCACAGATCTAGAGAAAACACGCCTTAAGTTCATCTGGAACCAGAAGACACCCAGAATAGCAAAAGCAATTCTGGGCCACAAAGTCAAGTCAGGTGGAATCACAATCTCTGACCTGAAACTATACTACAAAGCTACTGTAATAAAATCAACCTGGTACTGGCTCAAAAACAGACCTGAGGATCAATGGAACAGACTGGAAGATACAGCCACAACCACAAATACACTCAGCCACCTAATATCTGACAAAGGGGCCAAACAAGTTCACTGGAAGAAAGATAGCCTCTTCAATAAATGGTCCTGGAAAAATTGGCTTGGCACTTGCCGAAGACTGAAAATAGGCCCAAGACTATCACCACGCACCAAACTCAAGTCAAAATGGATCACAGGTCTCAATATTAAAACAGAAACACTGAATCTATTGGAAGAGAAGGTAGGTAAAAATCTTGAAGACATAGGAGTAGGCAGAGAGTTCATGAACAAAAATCAAAGTGCAAGGGAAACACTTCAAAGAATCAATAACTGGGACCTCATCTTACTGAAAACTTTTCGCACATCTAAAGAAATCACCAGCAGGGTAAAAACAAAACCTACAGATTGGGAAAAAACCCTAACTGGCTGTCCCCTCGGACAAAGGCCTTCTATCTAGAACATACAAAGAATTAAAAAACATGAACCTGTCCAAATTCAAAGACCCAATCCAGAAATGGACATCTGAGATGAATACACACTTCTTAGATAAAAAAATACAAAGGGCAAATAAATATATGAGAAAATGTTCTACATCTTTAGTCATTCGAGAAATGCAAATAAAAACAACATTGAGATTTCATCTCACCCCAGTAAGATTGGCCAGCATCAAGAAATCATCCACTAACAAATGCTGGTGAGGCTGTGGAGAAATAGGAACTCTGCTGCACTGCTGGCAGGAATGCAGACTGGTGAAACCACTGTGGAGATCTGTTTGGAGACTCCTCAGCAAACTAGGTCTGGAGGTCCCACTCAACCCAGTTATCCCCCTTCTGGGGATTTTCCCAGAAGATCTGAAAACAGCATATCACTGTGATATATGTGCACCCACGTTTATAGCAGCACAATTTGTAATAGCTAAATCATGGGAACAACCCAAATGTCCATCCACAGAGGACTGGATTAAAAAACTGTGGCATTTTTACACAATGGAATATTATTCAGTTGCAAAGAAAGACAATCTAGGGGCTTTTATAGGCAAATGGTCACAATTAGAGACCATACTCCTAAGTGAGGTAAACCAGATGTGCATGAGCAAACAGCATATAGTATCATTAGTGTAGGAACCTGGAGGTGAGAATATAGATCGGGAGGTATGAAGGGAGACTGCTCAAGGGTAGAGAGCAATCGGGATGAAGGGAAGGAGAGGAGGAAGAGGGGGATAGCTGTGTAGGTACATAGTATGTATGTGTGGGATGGCTGACATGGTTGCACTATTGTCTCATGTCATTTTGATGTGGGAAACAATCGGTGATTAGCTCTTTGATCAACCTTGTATGTCTATTTGTATTGTCCTGAGTATACACTTTGAAGCTACCAACGTGTAATACAACAACCATTGTCGATCCCCTGCCACCTATAGTTCGGTTTCTATACTGTTCTTATGCCACTGTGTGTATGTTTGTTGGTGTTTTTGTTCTTTAAAAAAAAAACTTAAAAAAAAAGAAGTACTCCTGTTTTTGCATAAGAATATAATTGTTTTATCCATTCATCAGTTGATAGGCATCTGGGTTGTTTCTAAAATTTAGAAATTACAAATTGTGCTGCTATAAACATGGGTGCACACATATTTCTCTAATATGATGTTTTTAATTCTTTAGGGAAAATACCAAGAAGGGGAATAGCTGGGTATATTGGGACCTCTAGTCCTAGTTTTCTAAGGTCTCTCCACACCGATTTCCACAGTGGTTGCGGCAGTCTACACTCCCACCAGCAGTGGAAAAGGGTTCCTTTTCCCCCACAAGCCCATCTAGCATTTGTTATTGATTGATTTCTTGATGCCAGCCACTCTTTCTGAGTGAAATGGAATATCAGTGCTGTTTTAATTTGCATGTCTCAAATGAATAGTGATGGTGAACATTTTTGTATCTATTTATTTGCCCTTTTTATTTCTTCATCTGAGAAGTGTGTTTTCATCTCAGAGGCCCATTTTTAGGTTGGGTGGCAAAAATTTTCTCCCACTCTGAGGGTCGTCTCCCCACTCTATTGGTGGTTTCTTTTTAATAAGATGAGATCCCAGCTGCTTGTTCTCTGTCTTTGTACATCTGGCCAGTTACTGCACCTGCCTGAAATGCCTTTGTCTTCTTTGTAACTACCTGAGAAATTCAACTTCCCAGACCAGTCTGCACCCTTGCGAAGCCTTCATTGAATGGAACCAACTTGGAACAGCTGGGCAGGAACTGTAGCTATCCTGAAACACCCAGTGTTTTGGCCTACCTCTTCTCTGGGACTAACCCTGCCTACACAGCTCTCCCATGAGTTATACACCGGGCTCCTTACAGTCATAAATCAGGTCCGTTAGGCATGGTGGTGCACACCTCTAATCTCTGCATTTGGGATCGCTGCGAGTTCAAGGCCAGCCTGCGCTACACAGTGAATCTGAGGCCAGCCAGAGCTACAAAGTGAGACTCTGTCTCAAAAACACAAACAAGCAAACAACAAGTAAAAGAAGTCAGGGGCCGGGGATATAGCTCAGCGGCACAGCGCCTGCCCGGCAAGTGGGAGGTGTTAAGCTCAATTCCCGGTACCCCACCCCCCAAAAAGTCAGGTGAGTTTAGGAAGAACAAATTATCTAAAGGAACAGTGAAAACCACAGGGGCACCAGTGTTAAAGTGCTAGGCTAAATGTTTAACACATACAATCCTATCCAGTCTTACGACCTGGTGAGGCAAAGACATATTCCATATCTGAACCTTACGAGAACCAAGGCCAGGAGGAACTCGGGTTTTACCAGCCTGCTCAGGTGAGGCTCGCTTGCTTTTTCTGCCTCTCTCTCTTTCTTCCTTCCTTCTCTCCTTCCCCCTCCCTCCCATCCTTCCTTTTTTTTTTTGACAGGGTCTCATTATGTAGTTCAGGATCGTCTTGAACTCACTATGTAGCCCAAGCTGGCCTCCAACTTGCAGGGATATTCCTGCCTCAGCCTCCCAAGGGCTGGGATTACAGGTGTGCTCCACCACACCTGGCTGTACTGCTAATTTAAAATTCATTTCTCAAACTGTATCAACCAGGGAATAATTCGAGGGAGCTGTTCAAAAGAGTTCTGTTCTTACACCAGAGCTGACCCCTAGGTGGCAGGAGCAGACCACGTTTAATAATGAAAGCGGCAAGGCAGTTTGCTCAATAGCAGGACGGGGACACACAATTTTGTTGTGACAGTTTTCTGAAGAGGACGTCATTTTTAGGGTGGTATAATATAAGTAAATGACTGCAAATAAAAATTGTCCCTCCCATTGAAAATGTCTTACTTATTTTAAATAATACCACAGTACATATGGATTTTAATCTTTTCATTCAACCAAAAAAACCAAAGCTTAAATTTAAACTTGTAAGTATATCCATACTGGTAATGGACTAAATACCAAGTAAGACAATGTATGCTACAATATTGTGAAAACTAAAATTTAATTTTGTGTACTGTTGTATGAAATAGATAAAAAATACTGCCTTTACACTCACCAAGGTTGACATTCTTGTATTTTGCAAGATGTTTTGTTTCATTTGTTTGTATTTGGTTTCTCAATGTCAAAACAAAGTGAAGGTTTCAGATTACATCTTCAAGACACACCTCTGTAATATTAAAGATTCCCAATATATAAAATACACACTGGGTAAACCGGGTACGGTGGCGTACATCTGTAATCCCAGCACCCAGGAGGGTGAGGCTGGATGATTGCTATGAGTTCAAGGCCAGCCTGAACTACATAGCGAGACCCTGTGTCAAACAAACAAACAAACAAACGAACAAACATAAGCTGGGTAAAACTATCCCCCAACACCAAGGATCCTACCCAGGGCCTCACAATGCTCTATCACTGAGCTATCTCCCCATCCTCTGTTTCTTTCTACTTCTGATATTCACATGACAAATGCAGAAGGAAGCTTGGTATAATACATAGAGCTTGGAGAAAATGAATGCAATTTAAAAATGTGATGAACATATTGTGGCGCATCTATAGAATTATTAACATGTGTGAAGCTTTAATAAACTGAATTTCAATACTAGTGCGGCTTCTGCTTTCTATCCTTGCTAAGCTCTTGTAAGAAGAAATTAAATTATACATAGCTAAGAGTAGCAAATATCCAATATACACATCAAATTAGACACAAAATGGCCAACGTCCTACTGGCAAATAAAGGCAGACACTATCTTTTGCATATAATTACTTAACATGCACTCAGGAATAAAATATTTTTTTAAATTTTAGAACTTATTTTACTAAAATCCAATCCCATCTTTTACATAAAGAGCCCTAGAGACTTAAACTTGGTCCCCCGGGTAATGGTATTGGGAGGTACCATGGACCTTCAATACTTATTTATTCATTTATTGGTCGAGACAGGATATTGCTATGTAGTCTAGGTTGTGCTGGAACTGGCAATGCAGCTCAGGTTGGCCTTGAACTCACCAAGACCCTACTGCCTCAGGCTCTTGAGTTCTGGGACTGCAGGTGTGTGCCACCACATTTGGCTACTATGGACCTTTAAGAAGCGGGACCTATGAGAGTCTTTAGGTTACTGCGACTGGCTCTCTGAAAGGACTGTGAGACACGCTCATCCTGTGCTTCCTGGATGGAAACGTGAATACCCACTCTGACATCTGTTTCTGCCATGCTGTGCCACCCCTGCCAGAGGCCCTCAGTGATGGGGCACCCACCATGGACTCGGGCCTCCAGAACCATGAGCCAAATAAACCTCTCTACATCACAATGCCTGGGTCAGGTATTTTGTGACAAGGATGCAAAGCTGACAGATATACCCAGGACTCAGTGAAGGTTTGGGCCAATGAAAAACACCACAGCCCGCAGAACTGGAATTCGTTCTCAAGGCAGGCAGCTAGTTCTGTCTGACAACCGAGTCACAGGAGTTTTTCCAAAAATTCCCACCAAATGAGTGGTATTTGAGAGTTCCAAAGGACAGACCGGCCATCAGACCTCCGTACCAGGGATTCCAAACACCAGCAATCCTTTAAGCTGATTTGATCTCCTGAAAAGTACTCTGTGAAAATTCTACTTCCTACGTCTCTCTGGGAAGTTCTACTGCCTAAATATCTCTGGACAGCAAAGGTCAAACACAGTTCACAGGCCGTCCTGGCTTCTGAGGTTGCACACCGAGCAGTACGATCGCTCATCCGCACGTGTTAGCAAGACTGAAGGACTGAAGTATCTCAGGTGGCTGGTGGGAAGGGGGTGTTTTCTGTGGCAAAAACAAATTCACACTCACAAAACACTATGTGAAGAATAACTTGCCATACATATACATGCATACATTTCCCGATTTTTCACCTACAGAAGGTGAATACATTATAAAAATAAAACATAATAAAACGTATTATTGACTACATGTGTACAATGGAAATTATACAGTGACGCAAAGCTGTCTGGATGCTTGATGGGCTGTGAGCAGAACACTGCTCTTCTAGCTTTGGCACTTATTAGCCAATTCAATTCATGAGACGCTTTAGAAAGTTCCTCTAAAAGTAAGTACAATAACTAGCATAACAATCTCTAAAATACGTGCATTTTATTCATGTTTGACAGGCACACAACTGAATATTTCTAATTCATTTCTAGGAGCTAAAACATACTCAGGACCTGCACTGGTCTTGTAGCACGAGTAATTTCACTTATAAGGGCTCTATTGTAAAGGATATGGAAAGAATTTAAAATAAAAAGACACGGGTACTACAAACTAGGCAAATGCGAGCACCTCTAATATCCACCCAGGATCCCCAGCCCCTAGAATCTAGCACATCGTAGGTGCTCGGTATCTTTTCAAATGCTGTGTTCATGCTACCAAGGAATTTCGGACATTAACAACTCCTTTCGAGAGACCGGAATTACTTGGGAACTTGGTAAACAGCAGCTGAACAACTCCCGCCCATCTCCTGAGACAGACCAGGGTCGCCGGTAGCGGGGGCAGCTGAAGGGCGAAGGCCAGGATGGGCCAGCTCCCCGCCATCCGGGCGGCCTTAGGTCAGAGGGACCCCGCCCGGCCCTTACCTTCTCCTTCTCGTCCTCGGGGCCGGCCGCCCCGGCGGGGCTCCCCTGGGGGTGGCCGTTGTCCTCCGGACGCGCGCCCAGCTCTGGCTCCCGCGGGGACCCTGGCTCCCTCCCGACGGGGTCTGCGGCGCCTGCATCGCTCTCCGCCGAGGTCAGGGACAGCGCGCTGAGGCTGCTGGGGCACTTCGCGCCCGGGCTCGGGGGGCTCTGCGGCTTGGGCGTGGTGGGCCTCGGAGGGGTCGGGGGCGGCCCGGGGTCAAACGTCAGCTGGCCGCCGGCGCCGGCGTCCTCGCGAGCCGTGCTCGGCCCTTCCGCGCCGCTCGGACTCAGGGGGCTGCTGCCGCGGGCCCAGGGCTCCATGGCCTCCAGCGGGCACACGGCGGTGTCAGCGTCCACACGGAGCCCCGGCCGCCGGCGGTCCGGCTCGCAGCTGCTGGACGCGCGGCGGGAGTAGTCGTCGTGCAGCCTGCTGCGCGGCCGGAGCCGCGGGCCCGCCTCGCCGCCAGGGGGCGCTGCCTCGCTGGGGGCCGCGGCGCCGCTCTTGGGCCCCTCTCGCCTCCAGGCCGCGTCGGCCACGTTGCTCAGGAGCTTCCAGACTCTGTCGAAGTCCTTGGCCCTCAGGGGGCTCCTCCAGCGCCGGGCCCTCTGCTCCGCCGCGCCCAGCTTCTCCGAGTCGGCCGAGGCGTTGCTCAGCGTCCGCCGCGGCGGGGCCGGCGGCTCACAGGCGGCGCGCAGCTCGGCCAGGTTGGAGGTGGACTTGCGCTTGACGGAGCCCCTCTTGCGGAAGGCCAGGTTGTCGGTGCTGCGGCTCCTGCGGCCCGGACCCTCGCCCGGCCGAGCCTCCCCCAGCGCGGGCGCCTGTGCGGCGGCGGCCAGGGCCCCCGCGTGGCTTCCCAGGCGCCTCTCGGGGTCCATCAGGCTGATGCGGCCCAGCCCGTAGGCCCTGCGGATGCTGCGTGAGCGGTGCGTGCTCCGCTGGAAGGCGTCGTCGTCCGCATCGGGGTCAGAGCACTCGGAGGCGCTGTCCCCTGCCCGCGGGACATCGGCTGCAGCGCCCAGGCCGAGGTCTGACGTCACCACCGCCGCACCGTTGGGCAAGGCTGTGCCCAGGGCACCGTCCCACGCGTCTTCTTTGGCGGCCTCAGACGCCTCTCGGTTCTGGATCCCCTGAAGGATGGAGGACTTGAGTTTTTTGAAAGACCCCATTTTGCGGAAGGAGGCCAGGGCGTTCCACGTGGAGGAGCTCCCCATGAGCACCACGGAGCGCGGCCTCTCGGCGTCGTTGCCCACCCGCTTGCGGCTCACGGAGAACAGGCGCACGAGCTTGGAGGGGCTGAGCCGGGCCTCCGGAGCCTCGGGGTCGCTTCTGTACCCTCCGTTCCAGCACGCTGCGGATGTGACCATCTTGGGATCCTTCAGGTCGGAGCCCGAACAGGGTGCTGCAATAGTTGGCCCATGGCCGTTCTGGGTTGTGGTCATGTTCTGGGAGCCGAGGGCAGTGTGGCTCAGACCTGCGTGGACATCTGTGTCCGTAGGCCCCCACTCCGGAGCGTCGTCACCCAGGCCACCAGCCCAGCTGCCATCCCTGCACGGCTCATCGGGCTCCAAGGTGGCCACTGCCTGCAGTAGAAAACAAAGCGCACATTTAGCCGTTTGCCCACAGAAGAACCTCCATAATCCGGGGCTAATTGTTTTGTTTAACTATTGCCACTATTTAAAAAATAAAAATAAAAAAAGCAAAGGTAAGCCCAGTGATAGGGCTGTTCACATTAAGAGCTACTTTTTAACTGACAGTTTTCATCAGTTCATTTCATAATACATTGAAGGGAAGAAGGCAAGTACATAGCCCTAAAAAAAAAAAAGAAAGATAAAAGTTACGGGTTCTGCATTAGTATGATGGTGAAACCTTGAATTTGTTGAAACCTGTGGAGGTAAGTTGTGGAAAATTAATGGAAGGAAAACACCACTACTCAAGACTGTTTCTTTGATATGAACTGTGAACTGGAAGGAAACCTTTAGTACCAAATACCAGAAAAACCCGTAACTGCCTCAACTGTGTCACTGAAACGCCAGCCTATGTTTAGTACAACACAGTCAGTAAGCAAAGAAGGAGCTTGGTTTACATGGGAACAGGTGCGTGGTGCAGACATGGAGACAGGAAGGAGCTCTCCTCTGCCTCTCATCCCAGAGGGCTGTGAAGTTCCAAGAAACAGGAATGAAAGAGCTATACAGTGCTATGGTCACAGACAGAAAGGCCACACCGAGGAAGCCCGGGACAGGCTTTGTGAAGAAAACAGCCAGCAGTAGGTTTTTTAACGGATTATAACAGGCCAGAGAGTGGAGCAAAGTGAAGACAGCCCTGGAATATTGTTCAGACCAAGAATTCAAATTAAGCTGATCACGCACCTTCTGCTTCTCATACGCACAGAAAATGACAAGCCTGTGACTGTGTCCTCTCCAGTATACATCTGTGTTCATACCTTCCTCTCCCAGACCTGTGTCCATCCCCTTCTACCCTTGCAGTTTGTGTGTCTGCCTCCCCCCCTCAGACCTGTGTTTATGCCTGGCCCCCACCACTGCCCATGCCTTTCCGCACATACCCGTACCCATGCCCTCCTCCACCCCATGTATCTACGTCCACGTTCTTTCCCCCAAATTGAAAACGGTGCTACCTTTCAACCCATCAAGTCAAGACCTGCGTAGCCCTCAAGCTAGCTTCAATGTCAGTCTTTCTACTCTCAGTAAATGATCAGTGACTAAATGAATAGTATTTGATTAGTGCTCACTATGTGTCTGGGCCATACACCAAAGTCTTTAAAACACATCATGCTTCTGAGTACTGATGGAAACATAAGAGGTCAGTAGAATGATTCGCACATGACGGACAATCACTTGGACATGGGTAGGTGAGGTCATTGTCTGGGGGTCATGCAGCTGCCCCTCTGAAGTCTATATTGTTCCCCACTGCATTAAACTAATGAGCACAGAGACTGAAACACAGCTGGGATCTGTATCCAAAGCACCTGACTCAAATTCCAGCGCCTCATTACCCTAACATCAAATCCCAGCAGTCCTTATATTATTGTCAAGGCCATTTCCTCCAAGACAACTGAAGGGCAGTTTAGAGGAGGAGGAGGAAGTTGTGGAAAGACCAGGTTAGTTCTCCCTTTAGCTTACCCTTTCTCGTGAGCAGAATTTGACCTTGGGCAAAAAGAACTGTATTTCATTTGCTCCTACAGTGGACTTGCTTGATAAATTCTTTTGTTTGTTGGCCCCTGTGTCATCCCCAGAGCCAAGGATAAAAGGATGAAGGGTTGACTCCATCTGGGACTGACCCAAGAAGCTACATTGACTTAGATTGTCATGCAATCCATCAATTACAAGATTGATGGGCTATTGCATGCCTTCTAGTTTCATGTTCTAATGGAGAATTTAGGGGGTCTGAGGAACTGTGGGTTGCATGTAAATGAGCCACTTAAGTAGTCTTGATTCATCACACTGAGAGTGGATGAAGTCTGTTACCAGTTTCAACATAAGCCTAACACTTGAATTAGCACCTGTCTGCCTTCTCTGACTCAGGGAGGGACTGGTTCCAGGGTCTCAGAGTTCTGAAATGAACTAGAAGCTTAATCAAATATTCAAATCCAGTGTATAGGAACTATTAATTGAATAAGAAGTAGTAATAGTCTTATGGCTTGCACTGGAAACAAGGTAAGAACACGTCCTGCCTTATGACTCAGCTAGGTAATTATTGACACTACCACTAGAGGGCACTAGGAAAACATAACCAACAAAGACACCTGTGTTAAGCTGGCCCTTAGGGCTCAAGATGTGCTGCCAAGCACATTTGTTAGGTAGTTTGAGTATGACCCATAGATAACCTAGAGCTAAACCTAAATTCTACACTTAGTACTGTCACATGATGTTCAGGAAATCATTTCAGTGATCTGCTCCAGTGTCATCTCTAAAATAAGAGAGATTAACATTTATGACCCTATCCACCAACTAATCAATCCGAGTCTCTGTTGTGTGCAAGATCAGTACAGGCCTCACAATGAACGCAACACAGTGATAAGAAACTGACATGAACAAAGGAACAGAGTAGTCAGGAACATAAGTTACGATTGGCAAAGCAGTAGGTTAGGGTGACCAGCTGTCCAGCTGAACCAGAAACGAGCGGTCTAGGACACGGGGACTTTCAGGGTTAAAGCTGGAAAAATCCTTAAAAAACTGAAATGACTGCTCACTAGAAGGATGGCCCAATGTAATAAAGTTGTAGAAAAGGGGGAAATGACCTTATAAAATAAAAATAAAAATTAGAAAAACTCCTAATCTAATACCAAATCATTTTTTGAGGCCAATGGTAAGCATCAGCTTCTCTGGAAATTCCTTCCTGAAACCCCCTAGAATGAATAAGGTGCCTTCTTCTGTGCTTCTACATAGCTTCAGTCATCTCATCAAACTGTTATTACCAAAGCATATAATAATACTAGTTTTAGTATGGCTGCTCTCAGAACAAAACTGCACAAAAACTGATTATTCATCTCCGTGTGAGATTCTGTCCGTTATCCTGCCTGTATCATTTCTTCCATTTTTTTGTTTTTTGAGACAATGTCTTGCTATATAGTTCAGTCTGGCCTTGAACTCAGTGTTTCGTCTAGGCTGGCCTCAAACTCATGGCGATCCTTCTGCCTCAGCCTCCCAAGTGCTGGGAGTACAGGTGTGTGCCACTTCTCCCGGTTCTGCTTGTACCCAGTTGCATCTGGAGGGGCAGAGCTACACTAAGGTAACAAGTCACTACATACTACTGTTTTTTTTTTCCAGAATGAAGATGCTTCAGTTTTATAACACTAATAAGTATTTATTTAAAACTTACTTAAGTTTGAATAAAGATTCAGAGTCTGTAAAATATATCCAGAAAGCTTCAGTTTCTAATAGTGGCAACATGTTTTTAAAAAACCTAGTGACTTGCCATTTTGTTCAGGAGCTGAACAATGTGATTGTTGTGTATTGCTCAGAATGAAACTGAAGATCACAGAAAAAAAAAGCTTTTCCTGGAATTTCTGAGTAACATACCAAGTTGCATTATTTAGAACTAATACTTTGACCTCTATTAACTAACAAGGGCTGCAATTCAATTAGTGGTTTTATAGAAAGTCTTACGAATCGTGGGAGCTTCGCCAGAGATGCTTATGAACAGAACTGCAAGAATTTTGGATGGGGATATTGTGAAATCCAGTTGTCTACAGCTGCATTCTGGGGTATATGAATTTCAGAATACTGTAGAATGTTTCTTCCCAGTAATGAAATTTTTCTTAACTATAAACAGAAAATTTAAGTTAAATCTTAAACTTTTAAATTCAGGAACATTCACCCAGCTTATGTATAAGCAGGAAAATTTCTATAGTGTATTGATATAAACTATGGAAAATGTGACACTGAAAGAAAACAGTGACATCTGAAATGCTAAATAAAGGAATGAAAGTGTGGACCTCTATATTATAGCACTAGAGCAGATGACCCCTATTTGTAGAGATTAGGATCCAAGAAACTAATGAGACTGATTACTACTACACTGATCCCCCCAGTTTTACTTCCTGTGTTTTTCAGACAAATATGGTCCAAAAATATTAAATGGAATATTCCAGAAGTAAACAATTCATACGTTTTATATATGTTCTTGAAAGTATGATGAAATCCCATGATATCTTTCTCTGCCCTACACAGGATGTGAATTGTCCCTTATCCAGTGTGTCCATGCTGTATAAGCTACCTGCCCAGTAGTTGCTTAGTATCAGTCTTGGTTATCAGATTGATGTCATGATATTACTGTGCTGGTGTGTAACTCTTATTTTATTTTATAAAAGCAGGGATGGCAATTCAGACACACCAAAGAAATACTGTAAAGTGTTCTCTTTACAGAAAAAGGTGAAAATTTATCCTATGTAGGCATAGAAATAAACCACTGTCCATTTAGGGTTCTGCACTATTTGAGGTTTCAGTCCAACAGGGCTAAGGGATAAGGCGGGATGAGCTTTGCACAGTTATTAGTGAAAGCACAATTGGTGGTGAAGCCCCAATTGTTTAGCCAGATGTACTAAAAACTCTGTGTGTGTGTGTGTGTGTGTGTGTGTTGCTGAGGACTGAAGTCAGGCCTTGCACGTGCTAGGTGACCACTGCACCACTGGCCTCCACTTTCAACCTCTAACAACTGCTTATAAAGCATATATTTGTGCTGTATCATCCCTGAAGTTTTTTCAGCTGAACTTTTGGCTTTTGTTCTTTGCATTCAGTGTGCTTCTAGGCAAAGAAGAGATCAACTCTCAGCTCAGCCCCAGCACTACCACCTACTGACACTTCCCTGTGGATCTCTGTGGTCACTTAAAGTCTAAGACTCTGCATCCCAGTCCACTAACCTCTGTGCAATGTGAGACCACCACTGCCTTATCACAGGTCTTTGGCAGCTTTGCCTGTCTTACTCTGGGGCTCACCTTCAACCATTCCTCTGTTGCCAGTGTCCTTCCCAACCTGCAGATGGGCAGCCACTGGCTGCCTTTGGACTTAAGAGAGACGTGGGACTCCCTCAGCCTATACTGGACACTTTCGCTTCAGCTGTGCTAGATCATTCACCATGGTCCCTTTTCACAGTACTGTGTCTCTGTCTTATTTCCTGGTTTGCTCTCAGGTTCTTCAGTGATTGTTTTCTCTCTGGCCACGCAACTCTCAGGCTGCCCTGACAAATGGCTTTAGGCCAAGCTTCATCACTGGGAAGCAGAAACAGGAAATGATGTGAGGGCGAGAGCAAGGGAAGGCCAGGCCAGGCTACTTCTTCTCCTTTTTCCCTGTATATATCTATCATGTAATTTAACCATAGTTAATGGCATTTCTATAGGAGAATTCACCCAAAGTCCTAATGCCAGAGATGAAGTGATTTTCTGTACACTACAGCACTAAGACTGGACTCTCTCCCTCCTGCTCAGCCCCATAAACACACTACAATGAAGGGAAGGAGCAAGCTGCTCCCTCACCCCGGATCTTATATCCTCAGCATCACTGCTGCATGAAGATGGAGGAGGATGCTAAATTAAATGTTTATAAGTTACAAGTGTATGTAAAAACATAAATGTAGTAATAGTGGATAAGATTAAATAATCACCTCTAAGGGAAAGGTGTTGATTTCATACAAGTGTATGATTGTCTTGGCTTGCCTTATCTGGGTTACTGGGCTAAACTGCATTCCTGTGGGGAAAATGGTATTCTCTTAATGGGGGGAGAGATAGGTGTTGACTTTGCCAATCTTCTGGCATGATGAGATGGAAAAAATGAGGATTTGCAAAGGCAGGCTTTAGAAGAAAACAAATACACTTTCTATCTCTGACTTTGGAAGTCAGGCAGGTATAGCATGAGATGCAGTCAATTTGTGTCCAACCTGGCCATTATCCCCAGTGCTTAGGTAAGTTGCATCCTCTCACCTCTCTACTTTCGGAGCTCAAAGAACCTGGGAAGACTGCCAATAGCAGCTCTAAAGGTGGCTTTGTCTTGCCTTCCTACAGCTCATCCCCTATCTTCTTCCTGCCTGGTGGTAAATAAGACTGCAGCAGCAACCAGGGAAGTGCACAATCAGGACTACCTACCTAATGGCTGCAACTAGTGCCAAGACTGATGTCACCTTGGAGACTGTGCCTCCCCCACATTCCCTATTCAGAGCAGTGAAAGTTTTCCAGATGGGTGGCCCTAATCTTGAAGGTCACTGGAGCAAAAACAATGCCTGCTTGCTAGAGGCAGACTGGCCAGAATCTGGGGGTGTGCAGTCAACACAGATGTCCCCTCGGAGGGACAGCAAGGCTTCTACATCCAGTGTTTAACCAGATGTACTAAAAACTCTGTATGTGTGCGTGTGTGTGCATGCATACATGCATGTGTGCGTGTGTGTGTTCATGTGTGTGCGTGCGTGTGTGTGTGGGTGTGTGTTGCCGAGGACTGAAGTCAGGCCTTGCACGTGCTAGGTGACCACTGCACCACTGAGCTACACTTTCAACCCCTAACAACTGCTTATAAGCATATATCTATGCTGTATCATCCCTGCAGTTTCTTCAGCTGAACTTTTTGCTTTTGTTCTTTGCATTCAGTGTGTTTCTAGGCAAAGAAGAGGTCAACTCCAAGCTCAGTTTCCAACCTGGAGCCAATGAGCTCATAATTTAGGGGATGTCACAACAACTCATTTGCCATCACAAAAGACACAAGTCTATAAAAGGTGCTGGCCCAGCTCTGCTCAGTCAGGCATCTCTGATTCTCAAATTAGTTTTACACATTAAAGCAGTTGCTGAGGTGCTTTCTACTGCCTAAACTGTCTTCCTCTAATTGAAGTGACAGTTGGGTATTGTTTCCCTGTGAGCCCTTCACGTCTCCTGGCACAGACATCCTCACTTGGAAACCATTTGACAGCACTGAGCGATGATGTCACCAATGAACAAAGCCAATGGTGACCAGCTACTGCTCCTGGGCAGCTCACATCTCTCTGCCTACTGGACATGGGGCCTGGTTTGGCAGGAGCAGATTTGTGGCCACTTTGTTAGAGGTGGACGTTCTTATCGCCAGCCCATCCTTGGGGACACAGTGCTCAAGTGTAAGGAAAGCTGCTGGTTCATCGGAAAGCCACCTTCTCACACTCTCCTGAATCAGAAGAGCGAATGGACCCCAACTATAAGGAAAACCTGGCAAGGGGGGAATGGACTGAAATCCTGGTAAGAAAAATGTCACACAGACCTTCTTTGCCAGCACTCATTCTTCTCAGTGACTTCCTGGGAGCTTTATCATTCCTTATCCCACGAAAATTTCTGGGCAGAAGTCTCCATTGGTCACCTGAGTGGCTCCCAGATCAATGGCTGAGTGGGTTCAGGGTACCTGGTAGGAAAATGGGCATAGCTCCTCCTGCTAAATGTGCAAAGGCCCTCTGGAATGGGATCAGTGATACTAGTTATTTGACTGCCAGATTGAACATCTCCTCCAAAACTCACTGTGAAACTTAACTGCCACTGGATTAAGAGGTAAGGCCTCTGAGAGGTGATTAGGCCACAGGGCTCCACACTCACAAATGGGTTAACGTCATTATGGTATCAATTCTGTAACCTCTTGCTCTCCCTCCCCCTTGCCATGTGACATCCTTCACCAAACATCACAGCAGGAAGACCCTCTCTGATCCCTCAGTCTCAGACTCCCCAGGCTCCAGAAGTATAAGATGAATAAACCTCTGATGTTTACAACACCCAGCTTGGGATGTTCTGTTATAGAAGCAGAACACAGACTAAGACATGGATACGGCCACCAGTGGGGACTGCCGTGATCTGACCGTCATCTGGAGCCTACTGGTGGGGCAGTGAGTGGGAGAGACTGGCTGCTAGACAGCCTCGTCCCTCAGAATCTCACCACCTCCAAACACACCATGAAGTGTGCTTTCCGTGCCTTCCAGGGTCACTTCTGGCTTCCTTCCCAACTGTTTGTTATTGTTAATCTGGGGACCTCACCCAGCACCCCAACACACAGCCTGTTAAAGGACAAATGGCCAGCACTGTGGCCACATGGTTCTGTCCTCAGTCTTCCCCTTGATGTGACAGGCTACCTCTCACAAGCTCAGAAGTTCCCGATGCATAGGTATGAGACAGGGCAGGGGCCAGTACTGATCCAGGTGGACCCTGGCAGCAGTCCCACGGACACAGCCCTTTTACACAGAGCTCAGTCATGTGGTGAGTATGTTAGGTGCTTGGCAGTCCTGAAAAGAAAACAAATACAAACACTCCTAGACTCAGAATGAGGTTGTGGCCCATTAAATTCACTGTAAGCTGGTGATAGGGTGAGCAGGGCAGGTGTGGAAGCCCCCTAACTTACGGACCCTCAGAGCTCAGCAGCACAGTATGCTGGGAGGGGTCAGTGCTGAACTTGCCTGGGAGCTGTGGTTGCTGCTGCCATATGACAAGAGGCACACAGCACACATCACGAGACCAGAGCAAGATCCAAATCCAAAACTCCAAGTATGGTTTTTGCTAAACAGGTAACACTTTTGCACCATGGTAAAGAAGAAAAATAAAAAGTGGGGGACTTGTCTGTATTATATTGTTTTTTTGTGAAACATTAAAAGCCCACTTAAGTTAGGCATCAAAAAATGGCAATAAAGACTGAAATATGCTTTAAATGTGAAAGTCTCCAGATCACGGGGAAAGCAATGCCTTTGCTCCTGGGAGGGCAGGTGTCAGGTAGCAGGTGATGACAACACCAGGGCAGCACCCGCCTCAGTGAGGCCAGGGCAGAGGCGGAGGCAGTGCTGCAGGTGAAGGAGGTGGCATAGTCCAAGGCTCACAATTCCAGGTTTGGCTTCGCTGCCTTTGACTTAACACTCGTGTGACTTAACCCAAGTGTCACCTGGGCTAGTGACATCACACCCTAGAATGCAGATTTCAGCATATTGGACAAGGTTGTCTAGGGATGAGAGGGGCATCTAGGGATGAGAGGGGAAGAAAGCAAGGGAACTATAAGGGTCTATAACTCCCCATGATGAATGTATTTATTAGGTTCTGCAAAACATGTACTATTAAAAGAAGAAGAAAGTCAATATATCTGGTCTTGGACAGAAGAATATATCCCAAGTGGCCCACAGTAGTGCAGAAAATGTACCCACATGGACAAGCCCCTACCTTAAGGTTTATCCACTATGTAATTCATACAGCCAACACAACATGCCTTTTTTTTTTTGGTACCAGGAATCGAACTCAGGACCTTGCACTTGCCAGGCAGGCGCTGTGCCACTGAGCTACATCCCTGGCCCTTCTACTTTGTAATTCATAATTGGAAGCAACTTCTCCCTACAGTCATCCAGTTCAAACGTCATGGCCAGGTAGAAATGATGTGTAGCTAGGTACAGGAAGGCACCAGCAAAGGGAGATCAGAATGTGGGTGTGAAAGTACACAACTGCTTTTTCTAAAAGATACCTGGGAAACCACCTGTAATCCCACCACTTGGAAGGCTGAGGCAGGAGCATCACTGAGTTTGAAGGTAGCGTGGGCCACATAGGGAGTTCAAGGCCAGTCCAAATTAAATAAAAAGACCATATCGCAAAACAAAAGCAAAAACAAAGCAAAGAGAAAAAAGATACCTGAGAAACCAAGTATACATAAAATGTCATTCTTGCATTTTAAATTTGGCTCTACTTTTCTTGACGAATATGGATAATACATGCCTTAAGAATTTCAACTTTGATGATGAGGTCTAAATAAGGGTTCTCATCGTTTGCAGTGCTGGGGATCAAACCAAAACCTTCAAGCATGCTAGGCAAGCGTTCTACCCCTGAGCCACATCCCCAGCCTGTCTATGAGATATTACTATCAGACATCCCCAAAGTTTGGTCTAAAAGTCAGCTGCTCAGACTTCCAAACATATTTTCCTATACTATGCTCATATTGTCTCTGGAATCCAACTTAATTCATAGTGCAAACAGACTATGTTACTAATGGTAATAGGATTACTGTATATTTAATAGTTGTTCATTAATAAGGTAACAAAGTAACTAAATCACAATTACAAGAAAAGATGAACATGGTATCTGACACAGAAGCCTCATATGGTAGGTAGCAGAATCAGAAAAAGAGGGCTAGCAAAGTTTGGTGCTCTTTCTGGTAAGAGAAAGACCCTTTATATTTTGAAACCAAGCCTTTATTCTGGCATCCTCTTTCCTTCCTCTTCACATGCTTGTCCCCTCTGTCCTACTTTCAGCTCCGCAGTGTCCCATAATACAAGTGCTTACTTCCACACCTTGACCACCTTCTATATCCCTCCAGGAATCTGTCCCCGGAGACAGAGGTAACTCTAGCAGCCAGCACACAGAGGCAAACTTGTAGTTTCCTCTGCTGTAAGGTGCTACTACACCAAGGAGGTCAGACTTCACATCCATTACACAGCTTATATTCATGACATCTCTAATTTTGTTGGTTTGGCTCAGGAGCAGAAATGCTGTATGGCTAGAGTGCTTATCTTAAGTAGTAAGATTTGGGAGTCTCAGCCTGCCCAGCTATCAAACAAAGCCTTTTATTTGTTCAATATCTGGCAAAGTGGCTGCCCAGACTTATGTTGTAATGTGGCCCACTTAACTGTATTTGAATTTCACTTAAAAAACAGCTCTGGTTTCAACCCTTCCTTACCACCAGTCTCCCCCAAAGCCTGTCAAAGTCTGCTAATTCTTTTCCAGTTACAATTTTAGAACTATAACAACACAGCAGCCGATGCTCTATGTCCCAACAGTCCTTCCTAACCAAAGGTCCAGATGCAATGGAGACCGGTATTTTGGCAATAATGACTGCCTAGGTTGCCTCATGGACTTATGCAGCTAAGAACACCTGTAAAGATACCCAAGACTGTCATCATTTGTGCAAACATAAATTAGAAAGGAACACCCTCATCCTCTGCCTAAATGGGGTTGCTATGGATAGTTTCCTTCATCTTCCAGCAAGAATGAGCTTCAGGTGGGACATTATCCACTCATTCCTTCATTTGATCACGCAACAAATCTTTCCTTGGCTCCTGTGTCTGAGTGGAATTAGGGTAGATACTTTCGGAAGAGGACATACTGCCATAGCCATTAGAGAACTTCAGCTAAGTGGAGAAAGACATAAATAAGTCTGAGCGGTGTTTCCCTGTGCTGGCCTCTTCCAGAGACACATAAACATTGAGTGTCACAGTGGTGATGGATGGCAAGTGAAACCAAGAGCCTGGGATACAGACCCTGGATGCAGTGGGATAGGTAGAGAGAGGTGTGTCTGCAGAAACAGTATAAAGGACCACAGGAACCTCCAGCAGAGGCTTTGGCAGCAGGCAATCTGTGAAGATCAGAAGGCAGCAAGACTCAGGAAAACAGCTGGGGAGGTCATCAGAGTCCAGAGGAAATGAAATCAATATGCTGAAGAGACTTCTAGACTCCCATATTTACTGGGTTATTCACAGTAGCCAAGAAATGGACACAACCTCGGTGTCCACTAGAGGATGAGCGGATAAAGAGGATGTGATATAAGTACACAATGGAACACTGCCCAGTGGTAAAACACAAGAATCCTTGCCATCTGTGACAGCATGGCTGGAGCTGGGGACATTATGCTAAAGGAAATCATCCAGGCACAAGAAGACATAACATGATCTCATTTCTTTTCTTCAATCAGATTTCACTGGTACATTCTGGATCTATATAATGATCACATTCAACACAGAGAATTTGTACCTGTACATGATATAACTTGATTCTTTTATTTCCCATTCCCCTACTTTCCCTTCAACTCCTCCTCCCTTCCCCATTGTGATCTCATTTATACGTGAAACTTAAAGCAGAGTGTAATGTCAGGGATGGAGAAGATGAGCGAAATGGGGAGATCCTGGTTAAAGACTACAACATCTTAGTTCTGACATAAATTCAGAAGATATATTCGACATGGCGATGACAGATACTAATACTGTATTATATATTTCAAGTGTGCCAAGAGTAGACCTAAAATATTCTTGATAGTGTGAATCATTTCACTGTGTGTCCAGATACACACGATTAGGTAGGCATACCGCTTGAATACAGATTGTATAGGCAGTGCTAGGGACAGAAACCCGAGCCTTGCAGGCAAGCAGTGTCCTACTGAGCTACAACCCCAGCCTTGAGTATGTACAATTTTTGTCAATTATTATTCAGTACAGCTAGGGAGAAGGGCACTGGGAATTGGAACCAGAGCCTTGTTTTCTTCGTCCCTTTCCCTATCACTGAGACATATTACTCAACACTCACAACTTAAAGGGAGGTTCATTTTGGCTCATATTTCAGTCCATGGTCAGCTGGCTCCAAGGACAGCTGAGAAGAGCAGTTCAGAGCAGGGCATTGTGGAAGCAGAGTGAAGGGAGGAGGTCAGGAGGGGATAAACCCTTCAAAGCCATGCCTCCCCTGACTGGCCTCCTCACAACAGATTCCCCTCCTAATAGCAAGTCAGCTGTAAACCTCCACAATCCACTTACCTTCCCAAAGCCACATTTTTGATTGCATGAGGTTTCGGGGGGCTAGCTAGTTATAAAGCTTAACATGTATGCATGCTAGAAAAGTACTCTCCCACTGGGCTATATCCTTAGTTCTTTTTAAAACTATCCTGAGATAGTCTCATTAAAATGCCCTGGTTGGTCTTGAACTTGAGATCCTCCAACCTCAGTATCCTAAGTAACTAAGATTACTTAGTTAGATGGTGTGTACCACCATGTCCACTTGGACTTTGTGAGGTGCTTTTTCTCTATCTATTGAGGTGATCATATGGTTTTTCTTCTTGGCACTGTATGGTATATTGCATTTATTGATTTGTGTATGTTGGACCATCCTGAGGATTTTTGCATCTATGTTCATTAGGGAGATTAGCCTATAGTTCTCTTTTTTGGATGGATCTTTTGCTGGTTATAGTATCACAGTAATGCTTGCTTCCAGGAATGAATTTGGGAGTATTGTTTCCTTTCAATTTCATTAGAGTTTGAGAAGCATTGGCATTAGGGCTTCTCTAAATTTCTTGTAGAATTCAGCAGTGAATCCATCAGGGCCTGGGCTTTTCTTTGTTGGTAGGTTTTTAATCATATCTTTAATTTTATTGACTGATATTGGTTTATTTAGAATTTTTGTATCTTCTTGATTCAACTTTGGTAATTCATATGTATCTAGGAATCTGTCCATTTCTTCTGGGTTTTCCATCTTATTAGAATATAGGTTGTCTGGATATTGATGATCTTCTGGATTTCTGTGGAATCAGTTGTAATTTCACCGTTTTCATTCCTATTGCATAGATTTGAGTCTTTTCTTTCTCTTTTTGATAAGGTTGGCTAAGGGTCTGTCAATTTATTTAATCTTTCAAAGAACCAAATCTTCAATTCATTGATTATTTGTATTGTTTTCTCAGTCTCCATTGCATTAATTTCTTCTCTGATCTTTATAATTTCTGCCCTTGTATAATTTCTTCCCTCTTCTTTTTCTAGAAGCTTGAGGTTCAACATTAGGTTGTTTATTTGAGCTTGCTCTATTTTTCAAATATGGGAATCCACTACTATAAATTTCTCTCATAGGGATACTTTCATTGCATTCCATAAATTCTGTTATGTTGCATTAGCATTGTTGTTTACAGAAACTGTCTAATTTAATCTTTAATTTTATCTGTGGCCCATTGGTTGTTCAGGAAGGTGTTAATTTCCATGTGTTTATGAAGTTCTTGTGATTTCTTTTGCCATTAATTTCCAAATTTCATTACACTGTAGCCTAATAATATGCATAGGATAATTTCAATTCTTTTGCATTTACTTAAGCATGTTTTATGAGCCAGTATGTGGTCTATTTTGGGGAATATCTCATGTGTTGCTGAGAAGAATGTGTACTCTAATCTGGTAGGGTGGAACACTATAGACATCTACTAAGTCCATTCGTTTGAAAGTTTGGCTCAGTTCTGATATTTCATTGTTAATTTTTTGTCTAGTTGATTTGTCTATATGTGAAAGTGGGGTATTGAGGTCCCCCATTACAATTGTATTAGTGTTTATTTGATTTTTCATTAATGTCTATTAATATTTGTTTTATATAGTTGGCTGTGCTGGTATTTGGTGCATATATATTTATGATTGTTATCTCTTCTTGGATTGTGACCCTCTTTGTTTCTCTTAATCAGTTTTGAAATCTACTTTATCTGCAAAGAAAATAGCTACCTCCACTTTTTTTCTGGGTTCCTGTCACACTGAGTATTGTTTTCCATCCTTTGAATTTGTCTATGATTTTTAAAAAATTAACTGTGTTTCTTTTATGCAGCATATTATTGGATCTTGCTTCTTGATCTATTCTGCCAGTCTGTTTCTTTTGATTGGTGAATTGAGACCATTAACATTAATGGTTATAACTGATATATACTGACTTATCCTTGTCATGTTACTTTTCTGTTGTTGGCTCCCTTCCCCCCAACCCGTTTAATTGTTTGCCTTGCCTGGTGGATTCACTCTGTTGGGGTTAATGGAGTTGTAGTTTTGTTATCTCTCTCTAAAATGTCCTTCAGAACATTTTTGGAGTGCTGGTTTGGTGTTCTTGAATTTCTTCAGGTGTTCTTTGTCATGGAAGTATTCTTATATCTCCATCAATTTTGAAAGATAATTTTGCAGGGTACATGAATCTGGGTTGGAGCTTTTCTTTTAGGGCTTGAAGTACTTCACTCCAAGCTTTCTTTGACTTGAAGATTTGTGTTGAGAAGTCAGCTTTGATTCTGATGGGCTCTTCTTTATAGGTGATTTATTTCTTTTCTCTAACAGCTTTTATTTTTTTTAAATTTTATTTTAAAGACAAAAGAATGGAGACATATGAACCAGAATAAGCCATAAACAATACCGAAAATATAAAATTATACAGAATATAGTAGGGAATTAACACTGGATGTTGTATTACATAAATGTTATCTTCACATTAGTTAACACAAAAACATTAAAGGAAATACCAAGTTATAGAGAAGATAGTAGGGAATTAGCACTGGATGCTGTATAATATAAAGTTATCTTCACTTCTGTTAATAAAAAAATGATTGAGGAAATACAAAATTATAGAGAACATAGAAGGGAATTAGCTTTGGATGCTGTCCTACACAGTGTTACCTTCACATTTGTTACTCAGTTACACAGATGATGGCCCATTGGATCATTCAATTTTTCTCCTCCCTCATCTCCGTTGCCCTACCACTCAATTAGTCCTCTTCCCTGTGATAATAACTGTACTCCTGGGTTTATCTATACCCCTGGACTCTCGCCTTCAGAAGAGATATAGCTGCCTCAGACTATACTATAGCATACATGGGTGTATACAAACTGCCATAGTCAGAAGTGGAAAAGCACATATGCTCACAGCAGACCGCCTGGCTCCACCCCATCGCCATGCTATGGGTGGGGGCGGGTCCAGTCTGTGAGGTGCCCTCAGCGGGGCCCTCAGGGGAGCAGCCCTGGGGTCCACTGCAGAGCAGCCGTGGGGCCCACAGCAGAGCAGCTCTAACAGCCTTTAATATTCTGTTCTTGTGCTGAATTTCTGGAATCTTGACTTATTATATGCCTTGGTGTAGATTTTTTTTTTATCATGGAATTGGAGTTCTGTATGCCTCACTTATTTATATGTTAAATTCTTTTTCCCTTGCTTGTTGTCATTACTTTTGTGAAGCTTTTTTTAAAATCATTTGTGCTGTCTCTTACTTTTTCACTGACTCAAATCAATCTTATGTTATTACTCTTTGCCTCATGTAGCAGCTGTTGGATTGATTTTTCATGGTTCCTTGCTATTTTTAATAAATCTTTCTTTTCACAATTGCTAACCACAAACCTATCTTCAATATCTTTTGCCCTCACATTGGTTTATACTGCTGTATATATTTTTGATACAATTTTTAATCTCCTAGATATCTTTTTAAATCTGCTTCATGGATTCCATTTTTTCCTGTGTTGGGCATTCACGGTTTTCATCTTTTTCCTAAGTTCCTTTATTTTTTTATCTGTATCTCCTTTAGAATCGCTAACTATGTGCTCACCATCTCTGTAGTTATCTCAGAAATTATTTCGGATTTGATTTGTTCTAGAGTCTCATTCATCTGTTTTGTTATTTCCAACGTTACCACTTCAGAGAGTCCAGGTCAGTGGCTTTCAAATTGTTGTACTTCATTGCTGGCTGGGTTTGCCTTTGGTGAGCTGGAAGCCCTGGATTATATCTTGTTTGTCTTCTCATTTTCAGTTTAATTCCTGGGTTGATGCTTATCAAATGCATATGGCATGTAGCCTTCCTGTCAGTATGTAGAAGCCTTAGATTTGACTACTTCTCAGAGTAGTCTTTGAGGTATAGCTGTTTTTTGGGTTTTGAATCTGTTGCAAGATCCTACCTCTTCAACTTAGTGGGGATGAGAAGTTGTTGTCTATTTGGCCTAGCCCCTGATTCTTTGGCACTGGCCTATAGTAATTTTTAATGACCATAGGCAATCTCAGTTATAACCAGAAGAATAACTGATTAGAGCAATTATGTCACCTTGGGTAAAATATTACATCAGCAATAATAATACCATTAAACACAGCCTAGAAAATGACAAACTGTGGTAACTCTTAATTTGCCACCTTTAACTATATTTGTAGTTTTAGAACAAAACCTAAAACAAACCAGAAAACTGAACACATTAAATATGCCCTCAATATGGTGATTTTACTCTCAGGAGAGAAAATTTAAAAGAGGATGGGGAACAATAGAGAAACAGAAGAAGAGGAGGAGGTTAGAAGCCAGGCTGGAGGACAAAGAAAGATGCGAATTTTGGGAAACTGGTGAAGAAGATGGGAGGGAAAGAGAAGGACAAAATGAAAACAAGAGCAGAACAGAGCAACAAAAAACTAGAAACAATGTCACATTCGTATGAAAACAAGAACAATCAAGAAAAATAAAATACAACACATAAAAATAAGAAAAAAAGCCTACTTCAGGGTGTGTCTCTGCTCTTACTGGTAAACAAAGTGGGTAGACAGAGTCCAGGTCTGAGTCGATTAATCCCAGCAAGCTAGCCACAGACTTACAGCAGGGTGGTGGATATTCCCAGGAAGCCAGCATTTTACCTCCACTGCAGTTCAGGCTGTTTTCTGGCCATGAGGCTGGAACCTGATTTGTTTGGCCTGCAACATTCCATGTGCCTCCTGCTGGCTTGAACTCAGCTCCTTGACATCCTGCTGATTTGAACTCCATTCCATTTCACCCTGGCACTGAGAGCCACTAGATGGAGGCTACCCACAGCTACTCGAGTGCTGAGCTTAGCTGGCTCCTCTCAAAGATTCCTACCAGCCAACTGCCCTCGCATCCCTGGGATATCTGAACCTGAGTAACCCACTATCCACTGCAGGCTGCGGCATCCACCACTCTGTTTTACTGGTATATCTCTTCAAGGAAGCCTCTGAGGCTGCATCTGCACATCTGAGCTGGCCCTCCCACATAGTGAGTGAGAGCTCAGGGAGAAAGTGCTGCTTGCCACTTTCTCCTCCTTCTTTGAAGTCTCTGTCTTTGCTCTCTACATGGGGTTCATTCCTTACTTTAGATCCTTGTTGGGTCCCAGGGACCCACTTCCATCCTTTTTATCTTCCCCATGTTGCTAAATTCCACCCTCTGGACACCAAAATCCCACAGGGCGGATTCTATGGGCACGCAGAGCTGCAGGTTCATGTGCCTTCTCCCTACGATTCATATTCAGTGTGCTCCAGGGGCTCCAGGAACACAGTGCCAATGCTGTGGCTTGCTGCCAGGTGGTCTCATTCTATTTTATAAAATAACCTTGGCAAGAAATGACTTCTCATCTCTAATCCCCCACCCCATGCCTTAAATGTTGCAATCTGTTTCACCACAAACACTGACCTTTTAAAATAAAAAAATGTTATGAAGGTAAAATCTTACAATTTTGTCAACCTAAGGTAAGTGAAAGCCCGGCTGAGGTCTAACAGAGCAGCATGCCAGTGACTTGAAGATAGTCTTTCTTGATACTCTTGTGGTCAGGGTTATTTTCAAGCCAAATTCCTGAAACAGCTTGTCCTAAACACCTCTGTCACAACAGTCCTGGCTCTGTGCTGGCAGCTTACGTGCTGTCAGTGCACCAGAAGCCATGAGTGACATGGGTCTGTTCTTCATTATGATAATCTCATCTAAAAGACAACAAATACACAGTTGCTGATTCCTATTTTTTAGGGTCTTTGTGTCTGTCACATAATTTTGGCAAACTTCACAGTAAGAAAGATAAACACAGATATCCAGTCTTCAATTATGGAGCGAGTACTGATTTCAAATTAAACCAAGCACAACAATTTCTGAAGAAATTTAAGCTTTTCTCAATGTTCCCTTTCTTTGTACTCAGAAACATCCTTTTCCAGGCAACTGATTAAAACTACTTCATAAATGGAACCATAAGGTGTTTCTTTTGACTGAGGGGCTTTGTCAAAGGTTTCCTGACACGCCAATGTGCCATAACTGGGAAAGGAAACCCAAACTTATCTGCAGCTGATCAGTCTGGAAAGGCTCCCACCCATATAGGCCCTCCTGACATGCAGCACTACTTAATCAACCACAGAAAATGGGAGGGGAACGGTTGAGAGCTGAGTTCTATGATCATCTGCTCACCGGAATTCTAGCAATGCTGGGAGATGATGAAATTACACACTTCAAGTTCCAAATTCCTCAGGCAACTCCATATTCTCTATTTGATTCCATCGTTGTGCAATCTGGAATTAGAACCCTTTCGCACTGAACCAGGAGGAACATGGGACATAGGTCATTCGGCCTGTTTGACAATAGATGCTCCAAGTACAGAAATCACATTGCTTCTCCCAGTTCCCTCACTATTCTAGGAGGCCAATAAGCCCTTGATTCTGAACACATTCTGCAATTTCAAGCCTCATATGAAGTTAATTGCCTACCTCCAGCCTGCTGACAAAAGGAGTTTTAGACTCAAATGGTTATGGCAATTTCGAGATCAAAGGATGTAACTTCCTGGCTGAAAGCTCTTCCACAGCTCCCTACCTGGCAATGCTGATCAGACTTTTCCCCCAGATGACTCCTTATAACTATGGACTTTATGTACAGATAGAGATGAACAGGTAGATTGAGACAGAGATAGATAGGTCAACAGACAACTACAGTAGTCCCTGCTCCCGCATTCTTACTCTGAGGCTGTGTTTTCCAGTTTCAGTGTCTGTGGTCACACAGGTAGAAAAATAATATGCATTTTTCCCTCTTCCCAAATGCATGGATGTAAGACTCATTCTTCCTATGGAACTTGGCAGCCTTGGCACACAATTTGTTTCTTTGTTTCCCTATTAAGTCAAGAACTTTGATTTTTTTTTCACTGAAAGCTCCTCTGGCAGATCTGAATTGTCAGCACCAATCTTCTTGTGCTTTGGGGACACCGTGAAGTAAAACAGGCTTACTGCTTATTGCTATAGTGATATAATATGCAACAGTGGGTCTGATAACCAAGATTGCTACTAAGACACTTTGCGAGAAAGGGAGTGCCTTATAGCATTTACTGTTACAGCACACTGTTATAATCCTTCTGTGTTATTAACAGTTGTTGTTAACCTAACTACAGTGCTTAATTTATAAATTAACTTTACCATAGGTGTATACCGAGAGGCAAAAACACAGGATGAATGGATTTGATGCTACCACAGTTTTAGGCATTTACTGGTGCTCCTGGAACATATCTCTGCAGAGGAGAGAAGGCTGCTGTACTCTCTAATGTCACACTCATTTCACAAATGCAAACATCTGAAGCAAAGTCCTAAGGTACACAGCAGAAAGTGGCTGAGCTGGCACTCGCACCAGGCAACGGCTCTCCCCTCAAACCAGATGGCTCAGGGTTACCCACAAGCTCACACATGAGGCCACAGGCTACAAAGGAGGCAATTTCCTCAAAGTGCCAGGCTTATCTTTGTAAGTCACAGAGGCTCTGAATCTCTTTCATATGATTTGCCTTTATTAAAAAACAACAAAAACAACAGTGATTTCTTTATCATACCCATTTGGGATGGGACAAAGGAGAAGGAGGAGATGGAAGAAGAGGAGGAAGGGGGGGAGAAAACAAATACTGGGGAAGATGTGGAGCAACTGGAACTCTCGTACACTATTGGAACGTAAAACGGTGTCGCTGCTGACCAAACAGTATGGCAGCGTCTCAAAAACTTAAACAGAATGACTATTTTCACTAGCAATTCCATTGCTATATGTATACCCAAAAGATCTGAAAGCAGAGACTGGAATAGGTATTTGTACACCTTTGCTCATATCAGTATTAGTCTTGACGGTGAAGAGGTAGAAATTATCCAAGGGAATGCTGGTGTATGAATGGGTAAACAAAATGTTATGAAGTGAATGCCAATAAATTGCACGTATACAGTAGAATGTTACTCAGCCTTAAAAAGTAAGGAAATTCTGACATATGCCACAGCAAGGATGAACCTTGAGGACACTGTGCTGGGTGAAATAAGTCAGCCACACAACAAAAGCTCTTGTGTGATTCCACCTTTGGAGGTATCCAGAGTAGTTAAATTCATAGAAAAAGGAAATAGAATAGTGGTTTGCTAAAACCTATGGGAGATGGAAAAATGGGCAGGTGTGGTTTAACGAGTACAGAGATTTGTTTGAGGAAATGGAAAAGCTCTTGGAGATGAATAGAGGCAGGACTACAGAGCAATGTGAATATTATGAACAGAATGCCAATGAATTATATGTACAAAAATGGTTAACATGGCAAATTTTGTTATATATTTTACTTCACTGAAAAAGTTATGGCAAAAAAAACCCATGTAAAAATAATGATTTCAGAGCCTGGGGTTGTGGTGGACTCCTATAATCCCAGCATTTTGGGAGGCTGAGGCAGGAGGATCATTAACTCAAGATCGGACTGTGTAACTTGGTAAAACCTTATCCCAAAGAGGGTGGGTGCTGGGAATGTGGCTCAAGTAAAAAGGCTGTGGGTTCCATCCCCAATACTGCAAAACAAAATTTTAATTATTTACCAGTTATATTACTTACAAACTTACAAAATACTGTTTCAAGAAGATTCATAATTCTCCCATACTTTCAAATAACTCTGAATACAATGTTTCCTTAGACTCTGCACCAGTTAAATAGGGATGGTTAACAAACAGATATTGGAGGATCTTGGAGAGCATTGGCAGACAGTGTCTGGCATGCCCACTTGTGGCTGTTATTACACACAAGGCTCTGGAATCTGCCTCCTGCCTTATCTCCTGCTAGCATCCCTGGGCAGCTTCAATACAGAACCATGGCTTTTGGAAAGGGGAATTCCCCTAACAAAACCCTTATATTAAACTGCAATGCTCACGACAGTTCATGGAACACACACCTTGCGATACAAATAAAGTTATGCTTCTGCATGACTGACAAACCCGCAACTAGACAGACTGCTGAAACCTAGGACATGTCTTGGTCACCCCTAGCCATAGTGCATATCTATCTATCTGTCTATAATTTATCAATCTATCTATCTATCTATATATCTGGTGGAACTCTCTGTGCCTCTTTGTAAACATTAGGTTTAGATGCCTAAAATGTCAACTCATCCTTCTGTGGGAGAAGCTATGAAAATTCTTCCTGGGAGGGGTGTAACTCAGCAGTGAAGCACTTGCCTGACGCGCACAAGGCCCCAGGGTTCCATGGCCAGCACTGGACAAGCAAGGCCAACAAAAATGCTTCTCATAAATTATCTGTGGTTCATACATATATTTTACAAAATGAGTTTCCAACTTCTCCCACATATATCAGCCAAGAAAAAAGAGACATAAACTGAGAATTGAAGGATCTAGTGAATGTAGGAGCCACTTCGTACCTTCAGGAATCAGCCATGAAAGTTGGCAAGGCCCACATTACTGAGTCACACCCTTGATACACCCAGGCCACTGCCCAGGAGACACAGCAGGGAGATGACACTGGCCAAATCCTCAATAGCAAAGTTTAAGAAAACAATGTGAAGGGTCACGAGCCTTCTGTTCCTTTGTCTGACTCAGAACTTGATCAACTAGCCAGTTGCCAAACACTTTAAGAAATGTGGTTAGTACATCAGTCTTCTTTGTGTGGAATTAAGAGAAGAGATATGAAAAAAGTCATGGTGCTATATTACCAGCATGAGTGCTTTGGTACTGAGTTACTTCCCATTCTCTATAGAAAGGTCAGTTCTGATTTGGGGGAGGTGACACTGAGAAAGAGGGGACTCCACGTTCAATTCCAAGTTCAGCATCAGAAATCTTGACAATAAAACCCCACCGTGAGTCCAGGAGCTGTGTATCATGGCCTGTGTTGCATTTTTACAATTTTTTTTATCAACTCCACCCCTAAATGGGGTGAGCAAGTAGAATGCTCCAACTTTATACCATTTTTATTTCACAAAATTAATGGTGTGCATCACATTATTCTCGTCTCCAGGAGTGCTCTGCTACCTCTACTTAATGGAAATTTCTTACTTCAAATAATAAGAAACAAAGAGACACAAAGAGCAAAAGAAGAACCTTGCCTACATGAGACCATTCTCACTTTCTTCTACCTCTGTCTTCAGAATACCGCATATATTTATGATCTATTATTGTGCAAGGTTCCATCCTCCTTCTCCCTTCAGCTTTTAAACCCCAATTTTAATTCTCTTCCCAAGTTTACATGTAAAAATAAAGTCACAAGAGCTCTCTAATTTTGTACCTTAAAGTACAAGTGAAGGTAAAAAACAGGAACGGAGGTCTCTGACTACAGCCAGCCCTGGGCACCTCACTTGCTTCTGGCATAGGCCAGCAAACCCCAGCTTGACCCCAGCCAAGACCACGGCATTCACTGCGGGACCTACTGCCCGTACAGTAAGGGCAAAACACCCTGTGCTCCTGGGCCACCTATGAGCGTGGCTTAGTAGTTCTACAAACAGTAAGGGCTTTGGGGCTCTGGGGAAGAGCAAAACTCTTCCATGGAATGAGATGATTTATGTTCTCCTGAACTTGAATCCAGAAAATTAAAAAACATAAACTCATAAACACACAACAAAAGGATATTCCATTAATTTTAAAAGGCAAGGAAGTAGGAGTCAACGATGTTAAATCCCTTATTTCACATGTGTAATAACTGCTCCAACACAGACAAACTGCAGAAGCACTGCGTTGATGATGAGGAGCACGAAGACCACACACTGCACGGTTCTGTCCATATACTGTGGTGTCCAGAAAGGGCAAGTCCACAGACATAGGGCACTGACCGGTGGCCCTGTGGGGCTCAAGGAGGAAAGAGGGAGGGACTAAAGGGGCATCATGCTTTTGGAGGGACGATGGACGTGTTTTAAAGTTAGGTCACTGGGATGGCTGCACAGCTTGGTAAAAGCACTAAAAATCACTGAGTTGTATAATTAGAATGAGTAAAATTTGTCATGTAAATGATATCTCAGTAATCTGTTAAGAATTAAAAACTAAATCTTAATTATAATTATTAACAGTCTAATAATAAGCATTATGAAGAGGATTTAGACAATAGGTCATGTGATTCAAGGTAGAGCACATTTTTAAGGACACAAGTAATGATTTCAGTCAAAAGACAATATACTATTTCTCAAATCCCTATCTGTTATATTATTTTAAATATAAAAGGTGTGATTGAAATATACAAGATGTGATTAAAATATACAGGGAATGTTTAAATTAATAAAAAAAAATTACAGTTAAAACACATTGCCTTTAATCCCCCTCAAAATCTGCCTCATTTCAAAATACTCATCCCGTCACGCTTGCCACACTTCTGGAAGTCCTCTTTCATGCCTTTATTTGCATTGTGGTGGCTTCCTCAATGTCCTGAGTTGACTCAAAACATTTATCTCTCATGATAATTGTGACTTTGGGGAACAGCCAGATCTACTGATGAGGGCTCAACATACTGGCTTTGAGCCTGCCTTTCTGCTGGATGGCACTCAGCAGCAGCTCTCACCACATTTTTATCATACCTCCTACAGACCCTCAAGAAAGAGGACTTCCAGAGCTGTTTCAGAGAACGATGGGATAAGTATATTTGATGTGAGGGGAAGTAATCTTAAGAGGGATTAATGTCAACCTGTTTTCTACAGTAATACATTTTTAAAATATTTATCATATATCTTGATCACACCTTACATTTACTATGTCCTTGTTGAAAGAAGGAAAGATGGAAGAAAGAAATGAAGGAAGGAGGAGGAGGAGGAGGAGGAGAATGTATAAGTTGACTTCCTGAAGACTACCCAGTGTCCCACAGACATCAAAGACTCTAACAAGAATCTGAACACCAGGCCTTGGTGGGTTCGTCCATTGCTCTGCTAGCATTAAATCATATTCATTTTGAACAATCACATTTCAACATGGCTGTCCATACTGCAGTCATGCTTATGCAATGAAGTCTGCATCAAAGCCCAAAAGGACAGGCATGGTCTGGACAGCTGAGAATGTGGAGGCCCCCAGGAGGATGACTAAGAATTCAGCCACATTCCTAGAGGGTGGCGCACCCCACCTTTGAGGGGTGACAGCGTGCTCAGGCCTCACTGTGTATCTCTTCACCTGGCTGTTGATTTGCATCTTCTAAAAGACCCTTCATGATAAACTAGCTAAGTGTTAAGTGTTTCTCTGAGTGCTGTGAGCTGCTCCAGTGTATTTGAGACCGAAAGAGAGGTTGTGGGAACCCCAATTTGCAGTAGGTTGGTCAGACATTCTGGAGGCCTCGCCATGAAACTGACTAGGTCTCCCAGTACTGTGCCTTCAACCTGTGGGACCTGACACTATCTGCAGGCAGACACTACCTCCAGCATCAGAATAGAATAACAATAATAATAAAGTAGAAGATGCTCGCTGCAGGCTGGCTGGCTGGCTGGCTGCCGGGGTGGTGGCCCCACACAGGTCAGGATCCTTGAAGTGGTTTCTGTGTGACGAGTACACAGTAGGACAAACAGTGCATGTTTTCCCTCAGCATCTGCAGAGCACCTCACAAAGATCTACAGCATCCTGCACAACTTTGCTATCTTCTTCACCAATGAGCTCAGAAAGTACTTTATCCTCTCTTGATGGTGTTTCTATCATTCTCATTTAGTCAACTGCTTTCCTCCATAGCACACACCTGAAGTACCAGGGAGAGGGAACTTATTCCACGGGCTCATAGTAAGTAGGGCCAAAGAGACAGCCTTCCACAACAAAACCAACAGAGGCTCCCTAGTGGAGACCACTATGAAGCAGCCCTGAGCAGGACTTAAATTAATCAATTGGCTTTTTATGTTCACTTGCAAATCTGTCCAGGGCCTAGGCCCCTTGTCTGGAAATGGTGGATTCATAGTAAGTGAACCTCTGTGAGTCACTAATCCCTACTAAAACCTGTAGTGGTGGATGAAGCCAGAAAGCCTCAAAGGATAAAACAAGATCATAGCCACAGACACCTGGATCCAGTGTCAACTAGATAAAGACTGTAGCCTCAGACATCTCGCTCCTGAGTGGACCAACTTAATATCTTACTTGGAGAAGTCCTTGAATGATTCAGTCCTTCTTGAGTACACCCCTCTCTTCTTCTGATAACTACATAAATACAGGCCTCCCCGAGAAGGTCTCGGTCTTACCCTGAGAGGATCTTGAATTCTGTGAGAGGTTTGATCCTCCTGGAGCCCTGAAATCATTTCATTCATCTCTTTATTTAGCCTTCGCCGTACACTTGCTTGGAAGATTGCGGCCCTGACCAGCCTGCAATAACTAAGGGATGTTATTAACCAGATCTAAAGCCAAAGAATATTACTTGGGTATGATTCAAATGGTAGACAGGTCTCTCATCTGTATGCAGTGCTCCCAGGGCTGGTGAGCTTTCTACACATACAACTTACTTAGAAAATAACAACACCCTTACACAATGTGAGCAGTGTGCAGAGCTCCTGGGCCATCTGAGCGATGCCGTTAGTCTGATCCTTGCTTTGGTTTTGTTCCTGGCTGATGTTACCACGTGCCAGCCGTGCAGACCTGTCTGTGTCGGTCCACATCCCACCCCTTCTTTCCTAGCTCCCCACGCCATACTGGTGATAGGCGGGAAAGCAGCTGGTATCCAGACTGTCTTACCGAACGCTGTAGGGTGCTTACTGCCTCCTCTGCTGAGTAATAGGGTGACTAGGCGTGCTGATCGCTCAGCCTCAGGGAGACCCAATACACCAGTATGGCCTGCACTCTGAGTTGCAGGCCCCACATGGAAACAAAGGAGGTTAACAACAGTGTTCATCAAGTCACAGTTGGGTTAAGTAAGGAAACACCTGCTGAAGAGCTCTAGGACAGGCCTGGCCAAGAATATGACAGCACTCGCTTAGATCATTCGCCATGTACCAGGAGTCACGGAGAGGACCTCATGGATACCGACACGTTTAATCATGTCAAGGGCACACAGTCATAAGCAAAGGAGACAGGATTTGAACCCATCTACTCTAACCCTAGTTCTAAGTTTAGCTGCCATGTGATCCTTCCTCTCTGGTACAATATTAATAGTGTTATCATATTATTATTATCGTAAATATTCACAGCTAAGGTTTCAAAGATCAGTTAAAATTGTATGTGGTTAATAATGGGAATACTTGATGTAAAAGCAATTTATTTGACAAACATAAGGTGATGTGGATGGCCAGTGTGATCTGACATTATCATAAACCCATGGGAAGTGCCAGTACACTCTAGTAAGTCTTTCTCCTCCCTCCCTGAAACCCACACACCGCCCGCTACTCTGAAGTAGTGTATTCAGTCCCCGGGACGGCATCTTAGAGGAAGTACAAACTGCTGATCAGTTTGGACAGTGCTTTTGTCCCCTGTCCTTTCACCACCCGGAGGATTCTGAGATATTCAGCTTCAAAAACACAATTTTAGAGGAAGATAATGATTTATTAGAAATGTACTCAGGTTCACACTGTCTGCTAGAATCAGTATGCGGGATGAGATCACTTTTCTGGCTGTGGCAGAGAATCAGTGGTGTTTTCAAACGAAGTATCACCCAGCGGGGTTCAGGCTTCCCACCTTGGGAGCACTCTGTGGGTCGAGTCACAACTGCACATAAGAAGGAGCTGGAGTTCAGACCTCTCTGGGTTTTTCTGACTTTAAAATTTTGTACTTTTAAGGGTATATAGTATACACCCTAAAGATATAATCCTTATATAAACAGCAGAAAAGGTCCTGTGTGGCCCTTAGGAGCAGGCACCTACCTCAGATGTCTTCTTCTTATCATTTGACAGGCCCCTGCTTCTAGTGCTCACCGAACTTTGCTGAACCTTAGAGACATATTAGTTTCTATGTCCTAATGACAACAGTTATGCAGAACTAGGGCAAGAAGAAGAGACTATAAAACAAAACTCATCTTCCTGCTTGAACAGGAACCGTTTTAAATGCCAATCAGTACATTTAGGAAACCATTATGAACTGTCACCAAATAGAAAAGAAGAATAATACCTCTATAATAATCCCAAGCGAAACTCAGCAATGCCTTGTGGAGGATTCTCAAGAATTATGTTAACTAGATCTGAAAGATTTAAGGGGCAAAATGTTTCAGAGACGTCTAGACACTTTCCCCTCCTTTCTGGGACACCCAACAAAGCCATTTGTATTCGAAATAAGTTTGGTGCTTTATTATAAATTGGCTTCCTGTAAACCTATACGTACAGGGGGATGAGGGGAAGCTATAAGGATCTGAAATTTAGCCCAGTGAGTTTAGACACAAAATGAGGTAACAGGAAAGGAAATGTGAGAGATAAGGATTTGGAAGAACAATAGCCATTTTTATTTCTCGTGGTGCTGGGGATCAAACCCAGGGCCTCCTGCGTGCTAGGCAAGCACACTACTATTCACGTACCCGTGCGCATATCTAGAGTATATCTCGAAAACATACCGCTACCCCCAACCCTACATGCAGAGATATGAAAATCCATGCATGCCCAAGACTGCGTATGCTTAAGGCCCTTAGGTAAAATAGTGTAGCATTTGCAGAGACCATATTCACACCACCCTGTACACTTTACATCATCTCTAGATCACTTAGCATATTTGATACAATGGAAAAGCTATACAAATAGCTGCTATATGGCATTGTTGAAGAAATACTGACAAGAAAAAAAGTCTGAACACATTCGGTACAGACACAACTTTTTCTTGAACGTTTTCCATCTGGAGTTACTTGAATCCAAGGACGTGAAACCTACGGATATGGAGGGCTGACGGCACATGAACTGAACCAGTTCAGCCCAGGAGAAAATCTGTTTCCAGAAGACCCCAAGAAACTCTCTGCAAAGTTCTGGGCACCCTAGCAATTTTGGTGGTATTAATGTCCCCACTCTAATCCTAATATATATTTTAAAAATCAGTCAGAACATGGTAATAATGTAGAGGATGGCCAGCTGTCCTTTCAATATCGTGCCCAAACTGGTCTGACTGCTCTACCCAAAAACTATCTCCTGCTCTGGGCGGTCATGCATTGTTCAGACTTGCTATTTATTACTGATTGGGTAAGTTATAGATTAAACCGTACTTATTTTTTCTTTTTGTCCAGTAGAAATGCAAATCATTTTTACCTCTCAGAAAAGATCACTGCAAAGGTTATGGTTTTATTGTCCCACAGAACATTAATCAATTTTGTTTCTAACTTAGCAAATCTGTCAGCACGCCCTTCCCCACAGAGTATGTAAATCGACTCAGTGATTTGTGAGCCAGCTGCCCCATCCTACAGATTCCCTCTTTAGGGAGCTAAATAAATCTTTGACACCTGTGCTCAGGATACTTGCAGGGAAGCCATGGATTTTGGTGTGTTACTTACATTTTTAAAGACAGATTCTCACTGCATAGCCCATCCTTGCTGGTTTCAAACTCTCAGTTCTCTTGGCTCAGGAAGCCCATGGATAATGTTTTAACATTTTGAAAGTTGTCCTTTGTCATACTTATTCTGTACTCAGTTATTATTGCCCTATGCACTCCTCCCCATCGTTACAGTTTCTTTCCATGGATTCAACATGGCAGCAAAATTGTCATGACCCTGCCTTTCACATTGTTAACTATTTTATCACATAAATATTATAGCAGTTATGCAGGATGTGAAAAGGCATATGTCTTCCAAATATGGGTCTTTTCTAAAGACTGAAAGACAATAAAAAAACTAAAATAGTATTGTGAAGTTAAGATTTTTAAATCTACACACTTGCATCCCTCCTCAACCTACAGCTGACTAGTCATATATTTCAAACTCGTCTCCCCTCTTTTCCTCAAATTAGTTTTCTTCTAGTCCATCTGATATTCTGGTGTGACTTAGAAATCATGTTTATCACTATCTCTTGGAGTATATCACTCTCCTAAGCTGCTATTTTCTTCAGAACATAAATATTATATACTGAATACTAAGTCCTTACATGTGGCTCAAAATTATTTTTATTTATTTATCTATCTTTTTGAGACAGGGTCTTGCCATGCAGTTCAGGCTGGCCTTGAGCTCACTTTGTAGTCCAGGCTGGCCTCAAACTCACAATGATCCTCCTGCCTCAGCTTCCCAAGTGCTGGATTACAGGTGTGTACCACCACATCTGGCTTCAAAATTATTTCTAAATAAACTATATAGACTCTAAAATCTTTATGTGACTCTTAAAACATTGAAACCCATAGTGAAGACTGTCAAAAGCTTCTTTTGACTCTCTTTTTTAACTCCCTAAATGCTTTCTACTTTTTCTATTTCTTTTGATTCTCTATATTATTATTGTTACTATTATTATTATTATGTTGTAATATGTTACATGACCTATTTAGTATCTATAGCTTTTATGTTTTAATTTGTATTTCTTTGGAGACAGGGTCTCACTGTGTGACTCAGGCTAGACTTGAACTCACTGTGTAGCCCAGGCTGGCCTCAAATGCATGGCGATTGTCCTGCCTCAGTGCTGGAATTACAGGCATGCACTACCCCACCCAGCTAGTATGTGTAGCTTTTAAATATGTTCTCTTTGATCTACTCCTCCAGATTCAATATCCACATGTGAAACAACCAGAAACAGCCTAATTATTTTGGCCAAGCCCTTCATGTGCAAGTCCGGTTACCTCACTCTACAGATGAGGTCACCTAGACACTCACACAGCTGTCTGATGCCACACAGTAGAGTGTGTGAGTTGAACACTCATGAAACAACAGAATCTGATTTCTTTTACACTACACTGCCTGTCCAAACTCAACTAACTCTACACATTCCCAGCATGACTATACCAGGTCGGATCCCGCAGTGTTGCTTAGAAAAAGTGAGTATCTTGGTCAGGTCATACAGTAAACTTCAAGGCAGGAACACATTTGCAGGCCCTTCTCACTGGAAAAAGGTTGATTTAGTTATAACTAATGAAGACCTACTCCCAAATCTACCGCAAAACATCCCTGTGTGTTTTTCACTGTTTCTCTGTTCCTTGATCCCTTGTGTCACATCTGAGTGCTCTCCCATCCTCTGTATAGGAATCTTAAAGAGAATAGGGGCTACTTTTATATTTTTCATCCCTAGGCCAGGGGTTAATAAATATTTATTAAATGAATGGATGATACGAGAGGCACAGTAAAAACCTGTTCTATGTGCATCAGACCATTTTCAGTAGGCAAAACGAAGGTCCAGAGACCTTATTTGATGTTATGCAATTTAAGACTTTAATATTAAAATTACCACCTATCGTGTGAGTATTATGTTTATGAAACTGAAAATCCATGAGAATTTTAAAAGGCTAGAGGGTGAGGCTTCACGGCCATGTTTGCTGTTGGCAGGCCGCTTCGTGCCTCGCCCTGAGCCTCTGGGAGTGCGCCCGCCTTACACTCTCACTGAGGGCTTCGAGGGGAACAGCGTTTGCTCTCCAAATCTGAGCAGTCCATTCAGCTTTTCAGAAATTATCCCAGACTCCCTAAGATGTTTTGAAAATTCTGCTTTAAGTAACTGCTGTCACCTTAGTTGAATTCTTACCGCGTAGGTATTGAACTCTTACATAAATGAAGGCACTAAAATTTTCAATTTTCCCTATACAGTGGTCATCCAGATAATGTGCAATATGCTTAATTACGTGTAAACATTTCTATAAATGATAACACAAAATCTAAAAATTTGTCATGAGATCTAAGAACGCATGCCCAGTCCTAAGGGTCTACTTGCCACTAATCAGGTAACAAACTTGGCCTTTCCTCCTTACGCTTCGCTAGCCAGCTTGTTAGCAGGTGTTAATTTGTGCCTACATTAACCAGTTTAAAGTCTCCCATGTTCTCTTCACCCTCCTCTCTCCAGGAAGGTGAAACTAGATATTACAGTGAAATCAACAAATCAGTAACTGGAGACAAAGAGAAATGGAAAAGTAAAACACTCACCTTGTAGATAACCACTGTCTGAATCGTTGAGTGTGTTTTCATGCTGTATTGTTCCAAACAGCCACCAAGCAGGTTAGAGAAAAATCAGAACCATCTTACGCTGCTTCAGGGGATGTAAAATGTGGCTACTTGGGAAAACAATTTGTTTCTCAAAATAGTCAACATAGTAATCTAATGATCCAGAAATTCCTAGGTATGTACCCAGGAACTAAAAACCTATGTATGCAGAAGACCCTGTACAAGAACATGCATTGCAACATCATTCATAATAGCCAGAAAGTAGAAACAATCCAATCCTATCGGCTGATGCATGATAAACACGTGATATATCCACATCACTATTTTTCAGCCATGAAAGGGAAATACTGTTACAGGCTACACTGTGGACAAACCCTGAAAACACTATTTCAGGTAAAAGACAGTAACTGCAGAAGGTCACTGGGGTTGTTAGGGTGGCGTGTCAATGTGACTGGCTTTGGGGTCTGCCTAGGGCACTGGAGGAACACATTTCAGGGTGTGTATGGTGGGTTAGGGGCCGTGGCCCTGCGATTTCTGTGTCACACTCAGCCCTCCCTCCCTAGCACTGCTCCCTCCTCTGCTTCCTTTCACCACGGACTCAGCAGCCTTGCTCCACTGCACCGTTCCCCCAGTGAGGTTGCTGCCGCGGAGCCTGCTGAGCATGGCCCGAATCTCCTTAAAATAGGAGCCAAACTAAACCTCTCCTCCTTTAAACTGTGGGTGTCGGGTACTGAGTCCAGCCACAGGGAAGCTGACTAATACAACCACATGTTGAATGACCCCATTTACATGAAACGTCCAGAACAGACAAACACAGACAGACAGAAAATGCATCAGCCGTTGCCAGAGGGTGGAGGACGGAGAACAGGGAGTGATCACGGCAACCAACCTTCCCTGGAGTCATACAGGGTGAAGTTGCACAACTCTATACAAAAACCATTTGGTTACACTGAAAATGGATAAACTTCATAGTATTTAATAAGGTTATGTATTAATATTAATATTTTAAAAAGCTGTTTATGAATTTAATCACAATTCACTCTTCCCATTAACTGAGTCGTGATTCATTCTCCCCAAAATGTACTGTTGCTTGCCTGTTCCAAAAAAGGTAGCACTTTGTAACTGTCCTTCAGGTAAGAAAACCATGGTGCGCTCCTTGGACAGGTACAGATGAAATCACGGACTCATCTCTACAGGGGAGCACCAGAGTCCACACGCCTTCAAGCAGGTGGAATTTTTAACAGTGCGCACAAATGGTGATTTAGCCGTGGAAGGAATGGTGAGTGTGAGGAGAGAAAGCCTTTGTCTTCCTAAGCAAAGAGCAGGGCAGCTGAGAGAGAATTTACACAGAGCCCACTATGCCGTCCTAGCAGCATCATGCTGATCACCAAGTGCTAAAACTGTCACTGGGAAAGGAGCTGCGAAACAACCACCCGAGGGCTAGGATGGACAGAGTCATTAACCCAAAGCCATGGTGCATGGATCACTGTGCGTAGACTCATGTCAGTGTGAGCCAGGTACAAGGAACACCCAATCGTACCTCCCACCCACTGCATTTCTTGCACTTCATGGTGCGGGCTCATGCCTCCTGTGAGTGGTTCTCAACATGACCAACAGTGTGCGCCTCACCCGGCACAGGACCTGGGGATTCTGTCCAGTTTCTGTCTCTGAACAATACTACTACTACTTCATCATGTCTTCATGACGTAAAGGTTGGGGCACTTTTCACTGATGTGACACGTGTTATATAATTTGCAGTTTGGCCACTCCAGTCTTGGGGGTCTAGAATCTGTTCTATAAGGTACTTCGATGTCTTATCTATGAGATCAGGGTTGATGAACCGTGGGACAGATCAGTGTGGCACCTTCACGGACTCTGCTGCTGAGCCATGGCTGCAAGGATGGGGAAATGGATCTAGAATTTGAGCATTCATTGAGCATTTGTAGAGGTCAAGTCCCTTCTACAGCTTTTCATTAAATTTCTGCCTCACTTTTATAGTATATTTATAGCTCAGAGCTAACTCCTTCTAGATATCACAATGCATTATAAATCCCAGTTCTCTGGCTTTGTGCTACCAGGAGCCTCCGCACCTACCTGTCCATCCTTCACCTCCATCACCTAGTACAATGTCAATACACAGTAAAGCTCAGCACATGACCACTGCATGAGTAAACAGCTGCAATGTCACGCTCGGCACTCGGCCTCCCCACGGTGTGGTTAGTTTCACCTATGTACTGCTAAGTGTCGAACCAAGAGGACTTCGGAGAGAGTCCAACTTCACTGCCAGAGCCTTTGACACTGTCACTGCTGATGCTTCTCTAGGTTTCCGAAATGCCAACCTCAGCAGAGACTCCTTCTTTGCTACCCGGCTACGACTTCTCCATCCCCTTGCATCTCCTTCACTCCTCTGCCCGTTCCAAGGTCCCTGGAGTCTAGCTCCAGGTCAGACTCTCCCTGTAAAATCTGGGCAGCACCTCCACCAGGACTCATCCCTCGCACCCCAGTTCCACTGAGCTGAAGTCAGCAGCACCTCTGCCCTCCTACCTTTTTGCACCCACACCCACGTGAGTACAGATGCTCCGTACCTCGTTACAGGGCTCTGGCACCATAAGCAACCCCCCCCCATAAACTCACCATAAGCTGAGAATATCAATCCCAAAACGCAGCGACTCTACCTAACCTCTCAGACACCCTAGTTCAGCAGCAAGGAACACTGTACAGCGTCAGTTGTTTCCCTTGTTGTCGGGAAACGGAATGCGCGCTTGGTTACTACAGCCCCCGCTAGCTTTGAGAAAGGCTTCAACTGCACAGCACTGGCCCGAGGAAAGATCCAAATTCAAATCCAAGATACTGAAGGTGCAATGCTTTTGCACCACAAAAAACACTTAAACAATGAAGTCAAAGCCATGGCCAGTTGGGGATCGTCCTTCATCTTCCTCCTCCATCTTCATCCCTGCCCCATGTCTGTGAAGCCACGCTTGTCGGTCCATTCCTGCTGCTCTCCTGCCCCAGGGAGATATTTCTCCTGAAGGTCTAACCTTCTTCTGTGAGCCATCCAGAGCCCTAAGGCTGGGAAAGTCTCCCTCGGGGTGCCTCCAATCCCAGTCAGCAGTGTGGGTCCCACTCTCCATGGCTCCCCATGGCTCTGTCCCTTCCTGGGTGAAAAGCTCAGCCTGACCGTCAGTGCCTCTATCAGTCATAAGCACCCCTACTTTCAGTGACTCCCAAAAGCCTTAGAGATGGCTTATGAGGTAGAAGGCATGGTGCTCAGGGTTCCAATAGTCTCGCTTTGAGTGACTCTCTTTACGGCATCTGCAGGTGGCACAACCCCGAGCGCCTGCTGGTCTCTGAAAGGACCTCCTGTCCTCTTTCCTGCTTACACTGTTCCATCCACGCAAAATGCCTTTTCTGCCATGTTACCATGGTTCAAAACCCTACAGGATTTTTAAGGTCAGTTCAGTGGCATGTGGTCCTGAACTCTGACCTGCCATTACTTCCGTCCCCCTGACCCCAACTACAGCCTGGAGGTGAACAGGACCCTCTCTGTGCTCCTGCACCTGGGGTAGGTGCACCCTTCCTAGGGACACAGCTATAGTGGAAGGAGGGTACACTTATGTGCCCCCTGCAAGAAGCACACATAGGTGGCACTAACAGTCAGAATGTGAGGTCTTCACCCAGAGGAGACACAGGTGTCAGTGAGACATTTGAGGCGTGTGGGAATAAGGTGACAGATGGATGAGGCCGTGGTGACGGCTGCAGGTAAGAAGGAAGAGGGACCTGGAAAACAGTATCCTAGAAGGTTAAGGTCATTTAAGAGGAAAAAGAGACACACTGGTGGAAGGACAGGAGAACTGGGACAGCAGGCGTAACACCCGCAAGGCAGAGTTAAGCTCTCCGCACTGTCAAGGGTAGCAGAGAATCAAGAAATACCAAGGAAAGGCCACTGATGTGGAAATTGAGAGGTCACTGTGTAGCTCATGATTTGTGTTGGTTATTCTGAGAGGCAGGTATACATTCAACACAAGGGCTTTAGAAATGAGTGCCTGACAGGAAGAGGAGGCAGCCGAGCCCCACGCCCCAGCCAGACTTGGGGAAACACAGGGTGATGACAGGGGATGGATAAGACCACTCAAAACCAAGCAGACACCTACAAGTGAAGCTGCTTTCTCTACACACGCACATACACTGACAGCCTCATCTCCTCATTTGTTGGTGGCAAAGGATAATATTTATGTGTCTTTTTTTTTTTTTTTTAAGACAGGTTCCCTCTACGTAGTCCAGGTTGGCTCAAACTCACTATGTAGCCCAGGCTGACTTCAAACTTGTGATCCTCCAGCCTCAGCCTCCCAAAGACTGGATTACAAGTGTGTGCCACCCTGCCCAGCAAGAGCCGTGCCCTTATCTCTGAGGTGTGGCAATGACTCAAGCATGACTTTGGGGCAGGATGATTCCCCAAGAGGAAGCAGATCTAGCAGTGCCTTTTCCTTTCTCATTTCTTTGGGTAGCAGAGAAATTCATGATTTTTGAAAACCTACTGGTATACAGCAGGAGTCCTATAGGGTTGAAGAGATCCTGGTCAGCATGTTGTATCACTGGGAAGAAAGTGGTTTCCCGTCAGAGTCATAACATGTAACACAACATTGCTGGAACAGCCTCCTCAAGGAAAAGCATTAATAAAAGTTGCTTTGTTGATTCTGTTCAGTTTGCATAAACCTACACCTACTCATCTGACCCATGCTCTAGCTCTTGTTAGTTCAACAGCATAGTAAGTGTGACTTTACAGAAATGAAACCACTTTCATGCTAAAGGAGCCAATCTACATATCCCAAGGATACACAAATCCCCAATGCAACTACTATTTCCAATCCCGTACCTTGGTCTTGGATTATTTCAACAGCTTGGTTGACCATCCTGAAGTATGACCCTGCTGAGCGCTTCTCTCTAAACCCTGTCCTCCCAGGCAGAAAATTGATGTACCTGCTGCATTATCGTGCTTCGCTCTGGCTTTCTGAAGTTGAAAGCCGAGACATTCTGGCAGGTAATTAATGTCACATTAGCTACTGGACTAGCACAGTGACGTGACGCAGACCCCAAGGACATGACGAAATCACCTCAGCTGGAATCTTGCCTCAGATAGCACTCTGTTTTCTTTGACTCCTGAGACTCAGGGTCACCTGTCACCAGTTTTGCTGGGCCCTTGCTGCTTTTCCTCTCCAGATCCTTTTGCCTTGAAGGCTGTTGCTGCTGGGCCCCAGGAAACATATAACTCCACACTCTGTGTATCCACAACAGGCTGTCAACTGGCCTTGGCGGTATTCAGAGTTCTAAATTGCTAGCATTAGCATCACGTTTTCCTGCCGCGATTCCCAAACTGCCTAGCTTTTTGTCCTTACTTTGTAATTAATTCTACATCCTGTGAATCGGTGAAGGAAAGGTGACTTCTGTACGCGCATGTGACACTGCAATAGCCACACCTCTTCATTTGGTGGTTGAAATAGACATGTGTCAGCTAACCTAGGACACCGCACCCAGTTGTTTGGTCAGATACAGACTGGCTGTCACAGCGAAGGCTTTCTTGGGGTAGGACTGGCACTTCAGTCTGAGGACTCCGAATGAAGCAGAGGACCCTTCACAGTCCAGGTTGGCCGCATTAAGATCAAGCTGCCCAGAAAAGGAACAGAGAAATTTGGCCTCAAGGTTACTTTTGGCTTCCAGACTAAAACATCAACTCCTGGCAGAATTTCCGGCCCGCTGACTTTCCGGCTGACTGTGACACTGCCAGCCCCTAGGACCGCATGGGCCAATTCCTTAACATCGAGCCACTGTCGCCTTCCAATCCCTCTCCCTCTCACTGAGCATCCAGAATCTGGGAATCTGAAATCTAAGATGTTCCAAAATTGGAAACTTTCTGAGCACAGGCATGACATCATGCTACATTCTGGATCTCATTTGTCCCTCACCAAAGGTTGGTTTGCTGGGAACTTGATCCCCAGCTGAGGGACGCTGGGAAGTGATGTAGAGCTCCTGGCGTCCCTGGGACATGCCCACACCAAGAGCTAAGTTGTGTCTCACCTAACCTTCCTTAGTCCTCTTGACTGGGTCGCGGTAGCAACCTGAGCCTGGTCCCATTCAGCCTCTCTGCCTTCCTGTTTGGATACATGATTCTTCCTCTCACAGGCGTCCCCACCGCTGCAAGTACCACAAGGTGGCACAGCCAGGAAAGCAACCCTCGCCTGAACTGCACCTTGCTGTCTGGACTTTCAGCACCTAGAACCATGAGCTAATAAAACCTCTTTTCCTACCTAAGTAGCCAGACTCAGGTATTTTATTATGATAACAAAAAGCTGGCTAGTACACACTACACTTGAGAAACCTCCACACTAGGAAAATTTGTTTCATGCACGAAGTTCTTAAAAGTATTACATAAAACTACCTTCAGGTCCTATATATATGGTACATAGGAAACATAACTGTATTTTTTATCTGAGGTCCCCTTCCCAAGGTATCTCATTATGTATAGCAAATATTCCAAAATTCAAAATTCTGGGTCAGGATAAATAACCTGTCTACACACACACACACACACACACACACACACACACACACACTACTGGTTCTGTTTCTCTGAAGAATACTAACACGGAGGTCATCCAGGACTTGTATGTCTTCTAAGTTAAATCTGAGTAATTAGAAACCACTAATAAAATATATCACATCTAAAAAAACCCCACCATATCATGTCAAAACTAATGATCTGCTTAAAGTTTTTGAAATGAGATCATATTAAAAAGCTTATCAATAGTCATGATGTCAAAAAATTATACGAGGCTATTAGTAGATTTTAAATTAAGGGAACAATCATTTCCAAAGGTAATATAAAAGCTACAACCTGATCCGACCCTTTAAAATCTAAGTCCCTGAAATTCTCTGCAAAAGCTTCCTGCTGAATGGATCTCCAGGTAGATTTGGAGTAAACTATAGCCTTGGAATCAGGAAAATCTAAATTACAGGCCCCTAAAAGTCATGTTCAGGGGCTGGGGATATAGCTCAGTGTAATAAGCGCCTGCCTAGCAAGTGCAGGGTCCTGAGTTCGATCCCCAGTACCGCCAAAAAAAAAAAAAGTCATGTTCACAGCAGTACTTTGCTAATAAATAAAATCCCTTATGGAAAAACAAAACCTTTATAAAGTGAGCAATAAACTTAACTGGGCGCCTATCACATGTGCTGGGCACTATTACAGACAGAGGCATTTATTGCACGGTCTTTGGTAACACAAACTAGGATCTACTCTGTGCCACAAACACAGGTCACAGTGTGGTGCTTCAGTCTTCACAAACAGGAAACGTTCACATTAAGCCACATGAAGGGAAAGCTCCTTAACTAGCGATAAACACAATCACAAAGCAGGTTCCCTGGAGATGCAAAGCAGAATGTACTTTTCAGAACACTGGCTCCCGGTGCTCACTCTGAGTGGAGTCAGCTACTTCTGAAGAATAACCAATTATAAGGCTCTCTGGCAACAGGCAGTTCTCATTCTCTATAGATTCTACCATTTGGCCTTAACCGCAGAACAATAATCAGAGAAGGGACCTACTCTGAGGTCTGGCTTTCATTACGGTAGCCAAAGAACCATTTTACTTCAAAACAACAACCTGGACCCATTTTCCCGTTTTCAAATCTCCAAAATTCCACTAAGGAGGTCCCACTGAGTATGTAGGATGTTATTCTAGGTCTAATCACCTGGCAGAAAAGCTCAGGCCATGAAATTATTGGAGATTTTAACTTCGTTCTGCAGAGAGTACAAAATCCCACCAATGGGATTTATAAATTCATGCTGTTGCCTGGCATTGTTAATATATAACAACAATTACACATCAGAAAGAAAAAAATCAACAGGTTAAATATACACTCTAGGAAAGCCGAAGCTTGCAACAACACCCCCCTAAAAGTGACCGAGCTTGTGCTAGCTTTACTTACATGCTTTTCCCCGTATTTTCCATACGTGTGAGGGCACTTCCTGGTCCATATTCCAGGAACTCAAGACAGTGACCTGACTACTTAGGGTTAGGGTAGAACCAAACTCTTTGTGCAGAGAATTTTCTGTATGGAGCTTCAATATACAAATGACTTTGACATTGCACTTAATACTGATTTCTCAAAAGATGTTCTTGGTAGGCAATGACACCAGACACCTATTTATTCGAAGTCTGTCAAGTGCAGCAGTCAACCTATACCATGACTAGAAAGCAATCCAACGCTCTAGTTACTCTGCACTTAGCACTTCATGTCACTTTACTTCTTACAACTAGTCCTGTGGGGAAAGCCACCTTTTCTGGGTGATTGTGAGCATGTTACCTAACTGCTGAGCTCCAGCTGCTGTGGGAGCGAGAGCGCCTGTTCTGATCAACACGTCATGTGGAGAAGTGAACGTACATGGGAAAAACTGCTGTCACGTTGGAGGACACAAGGCAAGCACTCAGGATCAGAGTGAATGACTTCACATTTCTGACCTTAGTGCAGGCAGGAATCCAGCTTATCTTTCTTCCTCTCTCAGCCCCAGGTCCGCTAACAGGTAAGGCCACCAAGAGCCAATGGATCAGCTGATGGAGAACATTACAAAGTAAGGAAGGCTATGACATGGGCATCTTTGAATGTTTTCTACTTAGAAAGCGTTCCAGTGTTTGCACACAATGGTGTTTGTGTGTGAAGTTTAAGGTGTGTGGTGTTCCTGTCAAACGTTTGCACTTCTGCCCTTCAGACTTGGTTGGGTGGAATGGTAGTTTCCCAGGAACAAGTAGGGAAGAATTACATCTTTCCTGGAGGAAGTTTGTGCTTACTACACTTGGCTTTTAATTGAAAAATGTATCTTAAATTGATAATGGTTTCATACTTGAGATATGTAGCCCTTTATCGAAAACAGCTCAGCATGCAAATGAGAGAAAATTAGATGAAAAGAAACTTCATACGAGGGAAAATACTAGAACCAATAATGACAGTGGTGACCCTGTGTGCCACCCGCCCACCGCAGGGCTTCTGCAGGAGCTGTCCCTGAGTTCAGTTCAAGGAACCAGCACTGTTTAACCGGCCTGATTAATGAATTACAACAGACTGAGCTTTTGCAACACTGATACAATCTGCACAGCTACATATTTTCAACCTTAACAGAACAAAGTTACTAGAAACTGGCAGATTTTAAACATTACAGTGGAATAAATATGTAACCATAAACCTCAGCACGGAAGCCTTGTTCATCCTATCTATAAACCGAGATTGGCAGAAAAGCATCCTGAGACTCTCAGCCTGTCCGCAAAGAGGTTTCCATCTCACCTGGCCAGCCCTTCTTCCCAAAGCAGGGAAACCTTCGGTGCAGGGAAAGGAAAAAGTGCTCTCTGAGTAGTTTAATAATTTCAACATGACTTTCCACGCAGACATGAACTACCTGCCACTTCACTGTATGTCGAGGTGACGGGCATAAAGAACATAGTCGCTTAACATGCCACACCCACTGAACGCCAGGTACCCCTCCATAAGTCTCCCTGAATCCTCCGAAGGGGCCTCAGCAGCAGGACGAATCTCCCTGAGACAGACGACAACGTGGAGAGAGTGGTGTGCCGCGGGGAGCACCTGAGTTTGAGTCCAGGGGTTCTTACTCTGGAGCCCACAATTTTAAGCACTTTCTCAGGCTCTCCATTACAAAGGGATGAAATGGAAAAGGAGTCCTCCCTTCCCAAAGAATTGTGCTTTTCCCTGCAGTGCCTGTGGATGGAATCCAGCCCTGCAAGTGCTGGGCCAATGTGCTACCACTGAGCTACATCCCCAGCCTGACCAAAGAATTCAATGAGGAAAAACGTCGGCTAAGCAACCATTAAACAAAAATCAAACTCTTCATGGCAAAAGTCACCTATTATTCCAGATTAATACTAGAACATGGTTAATACTAAATAAGTATTAAAGTGGGTGCTGTCACACTCATTGAAAAGGAATTTTAGCCTTCAGTTTTAACTCATTATTTACCAAAAGTGTCCATCAGTACAAAATGGGGGTTAAATAATCTTCATTTTATTCCAGTTCTCAAACCAATTTCCATGGGATATGTAGGCTGAAGGTGAGCCTCAGCCTCAAGCATTCATTTAGCTCAGAGTGAGAGAGCCAGGACTGGAACTCAGGAATACTACCGCCTGTCCAATTCTCTGCCACCCATGTGAGGGCCGTGGTGGAAATCATACATGGTCACAAGACTACATGTGTACAGTCACATACTGCATGTGTATTTATACATGTACACACACACAAATGTATAGATATAGATTCACGTAAACATATTTCTGAAGGCTTACTTGATTGGGAAAAACTCATAGATACTAGGAAATGTTTAAGTAATTTTGGAGCAAAGTTCCACATTTCCTTGTTGCAGTGTGCTGGATACTTCAGGACACTCCAGTCAACCAGATGGCATGGCTACTGCATTCAAGAAGTGCACAGTGGGCTGGGGATACAGCTCAGTGGCACGGTGCCTTGCTCAGCAAGTGCAAGGTCCTGAGTTCGATTCCTGGTCCAAAAAAAAAAAAGTAAAGGGCAAAGCCACAGAGCAGACTGAAGAAGCATGCATGAAATACCACCCAGCATAACCAGCAGTGAGCAGTAAGTGTGTGTGAGTGTGTGCGCCTGGCTTACACACTACCTACTGCAGCTCAGGAAGAAAGCAGACTCAGAGGAAGAGCAATCAGAGAGAGCTTCACCAGACGTAGGTAGAACTGTATGGCCACAAAAGATGAAAACATCAGCATGGTTCGATATGTTGGTGTAGCAACTGGTTTTGTTAGTCCTTTCAGGAATGAAAAACAAGGAGAAATAATGTCTATTGTCACAAATTCTTCTAAAACCTAGGAGGGAACTCTGCTGAATTCATTCTATGAAGCCAGCAGACCCAGAACCAGAAGGAGCAGAAAACTACAGACAAATAATCTTATGAACAGACACAAGAATCCTACATACTAGCAAGCCAAATCGAGCAACACGTAAAAGTGATTATACACCATGACTGGGAGGGACTTATCACAGACAGGCACAGTTGGCTTAACATCTCAGAAGTCCTTTAGCCGGGGATATAGCTCAGCAGCACAAGCCATGCCTGGCAAGTGCAAGGTCCTGAGTTTGATTCTTGGTGCAAAAAAAAAAGTCCTTTTATGAAATATACCATAATCAATAAAGAAGGGGGAAAAATCACATGGTTTTTTTCAACAGATGCAATCTTTCTTTAGAAATTAAACTCTCTTTCATGATAAAAATACTCAATAAGTGTGCCTCAAATTAATCTATAGATTCAAGGTAATCCTACAATTCTTATGAAAATTCAAGAGCCCCAGAAGAGCCAAAATAATCTTCTAAAAGAACGAACTTAGAGAAGCTATACTTCACAATTTCTATATCACTACAAAGGCACAGTAACCAAGACAGTGCGGTCCTGGCATAAGAACAGACATACAGATGAATGAAAACAGAAATGAAGGTCTGAAATAAAATTCTACATTCATGAGTCAGTTTATTTTCAGCAAAGGTGCCAAGACCATGCAATGGTGGGAAAAGTCATCTTTTCAACAAGTGGTGTGGGGATGCAGGCACATCTACTTGCAAAAACCCTAAATCCTTCCTGTCTTCTGCTCTTGATGAAAGAACTTTCAGTCTTTTACCATCAGGTAGATGTGGAGTGTTTTTTCTTGTAGATTTTTAAGAAATCAGCTTGAGGAAGTTTCTTTCTTCTTTTCACTTACTGAACATTTTTATCATGAAGGAGAGTTTAAATTCTCAAAAAAAAAGCTTGGGGTTCAACTTGATGGTACGTGTGCCCCATGCTACCCACCAAATTCCTATGTTGCAATCCTCTCCCCCAAAGGGGTAGTATGGGATGCGGGGCCCTGGAAAGGTGTCAGGTTAGGGACAGAGCCTCATGAAAGGGATTAGTGCCCTTACAAAAAAAAGCCCAGAAGACATCCCTGGCGCCTTCCACTATGTGAACAATGGCCACCCGTGATCCAGGAAGCAGCCCTCCCAGCACGAAGTCTGCCAGTGCCTTGACCTCTGACTTCCTGCCTCCAGAGCTGGGAAAAATAAGTTTCTGTTGTCCAAGTCACCTAATCTGTGGTATTTCATTATAATAGCCAAATAGACTAATGCAGTATCCATACCTTTTTTCGCTTACACAAGGACTTTTAAAACTGGAATTCATTTCCAGTATCTTGGAATAGAAACATTTTACCTAGAAATCTAAAATTTAGATTCTCTCGGAAAATTAGAAAGACTGATTAACACTAATCCATATTGCCTTGTAGTCCCCAGAGGTAGAAACCATGGAGCAACAAGCTGGCTATTTGTTAACTGCAGGGCCATAAAAGGATAAACGTTTGCAGGAGCTGAGCTGATGCACACCGGACACGCAGAGATGAAGCTGTCACTCTCCACCTGAGGGATCTCACAGCTTAGCAGTGATGGAAACCACCGTATGAAACAGTGTGGTCAAATTATGAGGCAATTCATTTGATAAAGAGAAAAGAACAGGTTCGAAGAAGTCATCTGATTTACCTAAGGCCAGTCATACCGTCCAGACTGAAAGCTGTGTGAATCGTTATGAAAGTACACAGTTACTTTCCTCTACATGTGTACCGAGAACTTCATGTATCGGTTAAAAGTGACAGTGAATCGGAGAAGTAAAAGAGCATTTACGCCCACTGCACTTGAGCTGAGGAGCCATAAAGAAGCAAAATATTCTGATTACCAACCCCTCTTTATACTAGGGAGAAAGGAGACGGTCTGTTAATAAGACGATTTAGTAGAGTATCTATTAACAATTAATAGTGTATCAACTATAGCTTTTCAACAATTTGTTCTTTATTTAGATAAAGAATCTATCTTTATTTTGACAGGCTCTTTAGACAATAACCAGACTTCATTTTCCCAGAAAATAAAGTAAATTAACTCAAACAGCCCCAAGGTGAAAGAAAGAGGACAGAGGCATTTCCAGGGCTCCTGCCAGGACCGGTGCACTTAACCTGTCCTTGGACTTGCCTGGCTCCATTAATCTACGTGTCTGGTATTCTGGGAAAGTAACATGGTTTTGTTGTTTTTGTTTTTTTTTTTTAATCTGCAAAGCAAATGTTAAAAGGAAACTATGATGTCATGTGGCAAAGAGCAAATATCATGACTTATTTAGCTGCATTTTCTAGCTTTCTGTGTGTATCACACGAAAAGTAATAGACCAAGGTCTTGGCTCCCCTTCTGAGATCATACCTGGTAAAACAGGTTCAGCTAATGGTGTGTTCACAAAATGACATGAAGTGACCTCAGTGTTGATACCCGACCTGCTGTTTTTAAGTTCAGCAGACTTATGTAGACAGACCTTATAATGTCGTGCCATGATAAAGACAGGCATAAGTAAGCTTTCCCAGTTCCCATGGAGACCTCTATTTCTTACAAATTAACAGAAAAATGGATTTAAAGCCTAATTTATACCCAGCCTCTATCTTAGCAATCAGACTTGAGAATACACTGTGCCAGGGGCTGAGCAAATTCACCGTCCGCACCCACTTCAGCACCCAGCACCCAGGAGGACACTCGCAAAACAGCACCATGTTTTGAGCTGAAAGTGACCAGGGAACCTGTAACAAAGCATCGAGTCTTCCTGCATAGCACTTTTAACTTTACTTTTCAAGTTTAAGCTGTAGCATTTGAACCTAAACCTTCAGAATGGCATTTGTTCCTGCTTTCTAGGGATCACTCTTTATAGAAGTCACTGGGATTTCTGTGTTTCCTCTACAGAAGAAAAACAATATTCGGATTTTGGTCCCTCTGGTTTGTTTTTATATCCTCGGGGACTAGAATCATGTCTAGAATACAAAAAGTTTTCCACAAATTCTTTAGCTGGATGAGTGGCCTTGCCTTTATGTCAGTGACCCAGTTCTCTGCTCTGCGTATTATTAGACTAATGATTGAATAAATACATAGCAAACATTAAGGTGGCTAAATCATAAACACTACTGAACAAGAAGCAGTAGAGACAGGCTTGGAACACACCCTTTTACTCCAGCCCTAAATAACCCTAAATAACCTAAGATCCTATTTCAGGTACTTAAAAAGAGAATAAATTTAAAGGAAACGTAAAGAAAAAATAGGGTTAAAGCAGATATGAAAAATTTAAACCAGAAAATCAATTATACAGCCATTCATTGAACAGATACATAACACTTACAGACTTGTAGCAAAACTAGTAACAACAAAAACCAGGAAGATATAAGATACCAAAAATGAAACAGGTAGTTAGCAGAGAACCTGCAGATGCACAGGTGATAATAAGAGAACACTATGAACAACTCTACACATACCTGTTTGACAACTTCAACAAAATGGATCATGTCCACAAAAAACACAAATCACCTCACACAATGTGAAATAGATAACGGCTTATAACCATAAAGGAAATTGAGTTGTAATTTCAGTAGTAGCCCAGAAGGTTCACTGGAGAATTCTACCAAATGTTTAAAGAAAAATGAACGACTATTCTCTATGTCTCTTCCAGAAAACAGAAGAGGAAAGAAGACCTCCTAATTCATTTTATACATCATTCATTACTCAGGTGCCAAAACCAGGTTTAAAATAATACACAAAACTATAGATCACTATCAGTCAGGAGTATCAACACAAAGACACTTAATAAAATAGAATAAAACTCAATATATAAAAATACACATGGGCCAAATGGATCTCAATCCATTTGGATCGATTCCAGAGACTCAGGAGTAGTTCAGTATTTGAAAATTAATCAATACAATCTAGTGATCAATGCAACCAAGTTAAACAAGAAAAGTCATACGGTTCTATAAATTGATTCAGAAAGGGTATTTGATAAAATTCAATGCCCATTCTTCATCCTCCCCCCAAAAAAAACCCTCAGGAAAGCAGGAATAGAACTGCCTTAACTTAGGGAGCATTTACAAAAAAGTCCTACAGCTAGAACTACACTTACTAGTAAAGATGGGATGCTATAGTCAGTGCAATAAGCCAAGAAAAAGAAATAAAAGGTATATAAATTAGAAAGGAAGAAATAAAACTATCCCAATTGGAAAATGATATGACTGCCTCTATACAAAACACCTAAAAATCTGTGAAAGAAATCTATCAACAAGTGAGCTCTACCAAGTTGGCAGGATATAACCTAAACATAAAAAATATATATATAGTCTATATACTAGCAATGAACATGTGAACACCTAAACTAAACCTGCATACCATTTTTTTTTTTCCGGGACCGGGGATCGAACTCAGGGCCCTAGTGCTTAGCGGCAAGCACTTAGCCCACTGAGCTGTACCTCCAGCCCTCTGCATACCATTTAAAACTACTCAAACAAATTAAACACTTAGGTGTAAATCTTACACAATATATACAGGAATTTTATGCTGGAAATTACCCAGTGCTGATGAAAGAAATGAAAGAAGATCAAAATAAATGAACAGACAATACCATGTTCATTGATTGAAAAAATTAAGATATTAAAGGTGTCAATTCTCCCCCAAATTCCTATCCCAGTCTAGCAAGCTTATTTTGTAAATATAGAGATTATTCTTGCACTCGTATAAAAAGAGAAGAAAGCTAAGATAGCTAGATTTTCTTGAAAAACAAGAATAAAATGGGAAGAATCAGTTTACTGAAGATTTTTATAGGTATGGTGATCAAGACTGTGATATTGGCTGATAACCACACATCAGTGGGACAGAACAAAGAACACAGGAACCATAAGACCAACTGATTTGTGACAAAGCAGCAAAAACAACTGAATGTAGGAGGGCAGCATTTTGAACAGGTGGTGCTGGAACAACTGGACACTCAGAGGCCCCAACAAAACCCTAACCTAAATCTCACCCCTTATGCAAAAATTAACCTATATCATGGATTTAAATTAAAACATGAAGCCATAAAACTATTGGAAAAAGATATTTAGAAAATCTTGGTGATCTAGGCCTAGGCAGGTCCTTACACTCAACACCAACACATGATCTATATAAAAGGAAAACTTCATGAACTGGAACTGATCAAAATTAAAAACCTTCAAAGACCCCGTAAATGGTCTAAATAGACAAGCTATAGAGTTAAAGAACATATTTGCAGGCCATGTATCTGAAAAGGGATTAGTCTCTTCAGAAGATGATTGATGTGAAATGAAAAAAGTCAACCCCAACTGGGGCTGACTATAATCCCAGTACTTGGGAGGCTGAGGCAGGAGGATCATAAGTTCAAGCCCAGCTAGGCTACATGGTGAGTTCAAGGCCAGCCTGAACTGTACATAGCAAGACCCTGCCTCAAAAAAAAAAGTCAATCCCAAACATTCTAAAATTATAATGTTTTTAAAATAACAAAATTATATAGAGAAGGAAGTAACAGGTGCCGGTGTAAAGGAAGGCACGGAGGCCAGAGGAAAGTAGGTATGAGGACAAGTGAGGGGCCCTTGTTGCGATGTACATGTTCTGTATCTCGACTATCAGTGTCAAGATCATGGTTGCTGTACTGTATTATGGTTTTGCAAGATGCTGTCATCAGGGGAAATTGAGCAATCTGTCTGAAGAATTTCAAAAGAAAGAAAAAAGGTTAATAAGTTTGGCCTGAGTCTCTTTCCATACTTGGCCAAGGGCTGCCTCTGTTGTAGGAAACTGCACCCTAACTTAATATATAAACAAAAGCAAACTAACTTTAAGAGTATCTTCTTACAATGGCTGAGTCTCAGCCATTACAGCTGCTTGTGCTTCTGTCAATCACAGGTTGCCAACTGATCAGACCATCTTTATAAAGGACAAGTGTCTCCTTAGACCAGGCCCATACAAATATGGCTGCCACCAATCAGGCTGTTCCTGCATGTCACTTCCTTTCATTTGGTTATAAATACAACCTGCAGATGTAGTAGGTGGCACATTCTGAACTCACTCCAGCCCAGCATGCTGCTCATTCTAGAGTCTTTTTCTTAATCTAATAAATTTTGTGAAATTTAACTCATCTCAGCATTCTCCTTAGCAAATGTTTACTTTAAAATATCAGTAAACACAGGTTCTGAGCTCTTCACTGGTATGATTACGCACTGTCTTTTTTTTTTTTTTTTTAATTTTAAAAAAA